>PVHX01015396.1:0-46881 GCA_004024805.1 Geosciurus inauris
CTGTAATCCCAGCACTTAGGGAGGCTGAGACAGGAGAATCGCGAGTTCAAAGCCAACCTCAGCAATGGCGAGGTGCTAAGCAAGCAACTCAGTGAGACCCTGTCTCTACATAAAACACAAAATAGGGCTGGGGATGTGGCTCAGTGGTCGAGTACCCCTGAGTTCAATCCCCAGTACCACAAAAAAAAAAAAAAAAAAAGAAAGACAACAACAGAGAATGGTTAACAGGAACTGACTAGGAGACTACCATTAAAGTTCTCCATTAACAATGTGGAATTGTGAAGTCCAATAAATTATAATCCAGAATTCTTCAAAACAGGCTCAATAGTCCAAATATCTGAGCTCTTTTTTTAAAAAAATATTTTTTAGTTGTAGATGGACACAATATCTTTATTCGTTTATTTATTTTCATGTGGTGCTGAGGATCGAACTGGGTGCCTCACATGTGCCAGCCAAGTGCTCTACTACTGAGCTACAGCCCCAGCCCCAGATCTGAGCTCTTTATATCTGAATTTAAATATATTTACTGAATTTCATTTATATTAATACCAAAAGAATTTTAAATCTCTAATATATCCCAAAACTGAAAGAGGAGTTGCAAAATTATTTGGACATATGAGGGTAGCAGGAGCTATATTAAGATCGAAGCTGGGTGCGGTGGCACAAGCCTGTAATCCCAGCACTTTGGGAGGCTAAGACAGGAGAATTGTGAGTTCAAAGCCAGCTTCAGCAATGGCAGGGCACTAAGCAACTCAGTGGGACCCTGTCTCTAAATAAAACACAAAATAGGGCTGCGGATGTGGCTCAGTGGTTGAGTACCCTGAGTTCAATTCCTGGTACCAAAAAAAAAAAAAACCAAACAAACAAACAAAAAAGATTGAAACTGTTGTATTTTATTGGGAACAGAATGTTTCTTTTCAGTTTCCTTCATAGAACAATTTCTTTACTTAATGTAAATATTCTTATGATATAATTTTCCCTTCTTTATGTTTTATCCCATCAAATGGACAGACCAACAGAGAGAATGAAAGTGAAGAAGGGAAGGTGTGAGGAAGGTAAAGAGAAAGACCAAGAAAGAGAGGAGGAGGGCTGGGATTGTAGCTCAGTGGTAGAGTTCTCGCCTTGCATGCGTGAGGCACTGAGTTCGATCCTCAGCACCACATAAAAATAAATAAAAATAAAGATATTGTGTCCATTTACAACCAAAAAGAAAAGAGAGGAGGAGAGAATAAGATACAAGTGGCACAGATAGCATGTAGTTTTTAGAAAAAAGAAAATTAATAAACTTTCCCTTAAAATCTTTTTTTAAAATATTTATTTTTTAGTTGTAGGTGGACACAATATCTTTATTTTATTTTTTATGTGGTGCTGAGGATCGAACCCAGTGCCTCCTGCATGCTAGGCGAGCACGCTACCACTGCGCCATAACCCCAGCCCCCCTTAAAATCTTAAGAGGGCTTTACTACAGTTCTGAACAAAGCTTCCAAATACTAGATTTCTCTCTTCTTCTGGACTGAGTATGTAACCTGACCCCCGACTATCACACTAACCCAGGAAAACAGGATTTCAAATTCAGAGTATAATTATTTAAATCAAGAGAATTAGAATGACAAGACCAGAAATAGACCCCAAAGCTCTTCTACTATCATTAAACACATTGGCATAAATAATATAATCAGAAGTAGAAATTATCAGGGGGGAATTAGTTTTTATGGAGTTGCAGTGTTACAAGATGGAAAGTTCTGGAGAACTATTGCACAACAATGTGAATATACTTAAAACTGTACACTGGAATTATAAGAACATTTTATGTTATACAGTTTTTTAGCCACAATTTTAAAAAGAAAAAAGTAGAAGTAGTCACTTGGAGGCATAGCTTGAAAGAGTTAAAAATGTAGAGATACAGGAGCTTGGCACGGGAGCACATGCCTGTAATCCCAGGGACTCAGAGGACAGCAAGTTCAATGTCAGCCTCGGCAAAGAGATATAGGACTGCTAGAACTGTAGATCTAATAATAACAGTGAGAATTGAGAATGCATGAACAGCTAGGTCTTTTTTGCGGTGGGGTGGTACTGGGGATTGAACTCAGGGGTACTGGATCACTGAGCCACATCCCCAGCCCTATTTTGTGTTTTATGTAGAGACAGGGTCTTACTGAGTTGCTTAGCACCTCCTCGCCTTTGCTAGGCTGGCTCTGAACTTGCGATTTTCCTGTCTCAGCCTCCCAAAGTGCTGTGCCACTGTGGCACAGTGTGTGCCACTGTGTGCCACTGTGCCTGGCGGAGCTGGGTCTTTTGATGTTGGGCATGAGAATGACTTCAGGTACAATCACTTTATTTGCTGTCACTGCCACCAGTAAATCAAATTAATGGTGTTTAACATACAAAAGATAACCAATATTGATTGGATGAGTGAATGAATTGATAAGTAAATAAATGCACAGCATCTGTAGGGGCCTACCATGGGTCCAGCACTGGCACAGACAACCACTTCTCCTGGTTTTGCAGCAGAGAAAAAAGAAAAGTTGTGCTAAAGGAAAGGGGTCCCCTGCTAACGTAAATTTGATGTAGGATATTACACCCTCCCCACAAAAAACAATACTTATAATAGCTACAAAGTTAAAAGCAGTAAGTTAGATCTTCAACAGGGCTGCTTCTTTCAAGATGACTACAGTCATGCCAAACAAGTTTCACTTTTAGAACAGAGATGGTTTTGTGGTAGATAAGGAAACTAGATTCTGGGACAGTTTCACCCACTATTTATTCAACTTTCTACTTTATCACTGCATCTCTGGGCTACCCTGTTCCTTCCCCTTAAAACTATGGGTTTTCCTACCTTTTCCCAAATACTTACATCATTTTCTCTTTCCATTCTCTCTTTCTCTCTCTGCAGAACATCACATATAATCTTGTTTTCACTCAGTCTTCTTGACAGGTCAAAATTCTCATCCTGTCAATAATTTAAAAATTAGAATTAGGATCACATATTGCAATCTGGGTCCCTCGTGGGAGACTGTAGAGGATCTGGCCTTCTAAAGGGAATAGGACTGAGGTGGAAGAGAAGGGGCTGCAGAAGGAATGGTACTATGGATAGGGTATTGACTTACAGAAGTCACTTAAATAAATGCTGGAAGGCCTGAACTGGCATCAGAATGCCAGGGTTTATGTGGTGTAGCTGTGAGTAAGCAACTCAAGTGAAAAAATAAGCTTGGGGAAAATCTCAAGACTGACTATCAGAATCAGGGTTAAAATGGATCTTGTTTAATCCCACCCAACCATGAAACAATCCTGTTTATTTTGAATAAACACCTTACTCCATGAAACCTTTAGCACTTAGGTTTAGGTTGGTGTGATTCCCTCCCAGGATGAGGAGAGGTATCTGGGCTCAAGTTCCACTGAGGAAGAAGGAACACTGGAAGGCACTTGTCCCAGACTGTAAGGAACCCAGACTGGGGTCTTGAGCTTCCCAGAATGATGGGTTGACCTAACTAGGTTCATGCTTCAGTATTTTCCATCTCCTTACTTGTATATACACACATGCGCGTACCTCACAAACACACTTAAGCTAATCCTACTAGTTGTGGTTTTTGTTCCAAGATTTTTTATTTGAATGCTGGTGCCCAAACTGCTGTGCGCTTCTAGCCGACCCTGAGGTAGTAATGCGAGAGGGGGCTACCCGATGACAGTGCTGACTGCAGGCTCCTTGCTCCCCATCCCCACTGGCTCCTGCTGGCTCTTCTGGTCCTGTTTCACTTCCTCAAAAGGCAGAAATAAGAAAGGACTGAGTCTGCACAAAACCGGCTCAATGGTTAAAAAAACTTCCCTGAGACCCATTGCTAGGCTGAGGCCTATATTTCTAGGAACACCCCAGGCTGGCTTCTGGTCTCACACTCCATCCCTCCCTTTCTAGTAGGAAATTTTTCTCCTTAACAAGGGTGTACATTTTGGGGACTTGGTCTAAGAATCACAAACCTTCAGACCCCTTGCTTTCCTGGGCCCCTTATCTCTGTCACCTACCAGTGCAGCAGCCCTGAGTTGCCTGATTTGTTTGTGGAGTCGTTGGCACTCTTTGTACTTCTCTAAGAAACAGGCTTTCCCGGCCTCTACCTTTGCCTTTAGGCGTTCCACCTCTTGTACTAACTGCTCCTCCACTGTTGTTTTCTTGTTCCTAGGCTCCTGAAGTATAAGACACATAGTCCTCATAGTTAGAGGCCTTTTTGGATGTAAGAGAAATAAAGAATTGTGAATGGACAGGTGGAGAGTCCTTGGGTATTGAAAAATATTCCATAAAAAACAAGGAAACCCAGACCTGTCATAGGGAGCTTCCAACCTTTGAATGACTATAGATTAAAACTAATTTCTTAAGAGACTATTAGGGACTGCAAAGGGGGTCTGGAGGAGGTAAGAGAGGGGGGAAGGTGAGAAGGTGGAAGGGAGGATAAACATGATCAATGCATAATATATGCATGTATAGAAATAGCACGGTGACACTCATTAATTTGTACAATTAATAAGTATTAACAAAAATAATAATAATTTCTTTGCCAAATCAGACATCACTAACTCAAATGTGCTTAAGGGATGGGGCAAGTGGGGAAGTGAATGAAAAAACTGAATATAACCAAACAGTGAAGACTGAGCTGGGGTGTATCTCAGTGGTAGAACATGCTTAGCATATGCAAGATACTGAGTTCAATCCCTAGCACCAAACAAGCAAATAAATAAAAAATCCGTGAAGCTGGGTGTGGTGGCTCACACCTGTTATCTCAGCTACTAGGAAGGCTGAGGCAGGAGAATCACAAGTTTGAGGCCAGCCTCTCCAACTTACTGAGATCCTGTCCCAAAATTTAAAAAAGGGCTGAGGGTGTAGCCCAGTGGTGGAGCACTTGCTTAGCATGTGCCAGGCCATAGGTTCCGTCCCCAGTACCACAAAAAACAAAACAAAAAAACCCAGTGAAGAATGCAGTCAATGGCGAGGCACTAAGCAACTCAGTGAGATCCTGCCTCTACATAAAGAAAACACAAAATAGTGCTGGCGATATGGCTCAGTGGTCGAGTACCCCTGAGTTTAATCCTTGGTACAAAAAAAAAAAAAAAACCCAGTGAAGACTGCAGTCAATGGAGTCCACACAACCTATCTAAAGTGAGTGTAGCTCTCAGCCCCAGATACTGCTGCTGTGAAGGAATGTGGGCTCAGTTTTGAGAGATACTCTAATTTTTCAAAATAAGCTAGAAACATAATTTTTTTTTTTTTTTTTGGTACAGAGGATTGAACCCAGAGGAGTTTAACCACTGAGCCATTTCCCCAGCGTTTTTTATTATTTTAAGTTGCATAGGGCCTTGCAAAATTGCTGAGGCTAGCTTTGAACTTGTGATCCTCCTGCCTCAGCCCCGACTTGCTGAAATTATAGGCATTTGCTATCGTGCCTGGCAAAATATAATTTTTTATGAGAAATATTCTGATTATCTTCAAATTTTGGTAACCAATTCAATTTCTAAAAAGGTACTACCTAAGCCAAATAAACATTTTCCTTTTTCTGTTTTTTTTTTTTTTTTGAGATGGAATCTTGCTATGTTGCTCAGACTGGTCTTGAACTTCTGGGCTCAAGTGATTCTCTCACCTCAGCCTACAGTATCTTATGTATAGTAGGTACTCAAAAACAGACTAAAAGGGCTGGGATTGTAGCTCAGCGGTAGAGTGCTTGCCTTGCATGCGTGAGGCCCTGGGTTTGATCCTCAGCACCACGTACAAAGCAATAAAATAAAGACATTGTGTCCATCTACAACTAAAAAAAATATTTAAAAACAAAAACAAAAACAAAACAACCCAGACTAAAAGCCGGGTGTGGTGGCACACACCTGTAATCCCAGCACTGTGAGAGGCTGAGACAGGAGAATCGCAAGTTCAAAGCCAGCCTCAGCAATGGCCAAGTGCTAAGTAAGTCAGTGAGACCCTGTCTCTAAATAAAACACAAAATAAGCCAGGCACAGTGGCACACATCTGTAATCCCAGCACTTTGGGAGGCTGAGACAGGAGAATTACAACTTCAAAGCCAGCCTGAGCAACTGCCAGGCTGCCAGGCAACTCAGTGAGACCCTGTGTCTATATAAAAAACATAAAATAGGGCTGGAGATGTGGTTCAGTGGTCGAGTACCTCTGAGTTCAATCCCTGGTACCAAAACAAACAAACAAACAAACACAAAATAGGGCTGGGGATGTGACTTATAGGTTGAGTACCCCTGAGTTCAATCCCTGGTACCAAAACAAAAAACAAAAAACAAAAAAACTGACTGAATATACTTGACTTACAAATTATGTATATATGATGCGAGTTATATTCCAATAGTTGTACCCTCAAACATGACTTCTCATGACCTTACAGCAATTCAGAAACACAGCTTCTAGGTACCTGTCAGCATCATGAGGCTTCTTTTCCAATAATATATTACAGGAAATTATTAGTTAGTTACAGGAAATTATTAGTCAAGTTTTCACTTATATTGCTGTAACTCAGCATGATTTATGATGATGATAATTACTATATATTAATTATAACAAAATTTGCTTTGAAGTGTTGTAGTTACCTGTTATAGAGCTATTTATAATCATTAATCTGTCTGCCCCACAATAACCCTATAGGAGGAAAAAGGAGTTATTTTGTGTGATTCCTAGCCCCAGGATCTATTTACTATAACTTGTCAGAATATTTAATTCTCAACATTCCTTTATCACTCATCACACATTATACATGTCCACCTCTCCTAAATGTTTTATAAATGGCAGATTCTCTGTCCTTTTGGTAGGAAGTAACCAAAAGTGAATGTTATTAATCTGTCTTGTTTATCAACTCTTCAACACCTGAACATAGACCCTTCATTTCTTTCTTCAGACTCCCTCCCATATAGCCATGCAAAGATGGACATGCCATTAACTCCTGTTGTTTCTTCACTGCGGTAGTTTCTTTCTGCTTCATATCCTCCACTATCTGCTGGAGCTTCTTCTGCTGTTCCCTCTGCATAAAAAACAGATTTCAATATCACCACCAGGAAAACACACATACACACACACATGCATTGGGGAAGGGCCTATTGAACTCATGAACAAGCAGGATGCAAAGGGAAAGCTGTCTCTTAGTTGCCTAGTAAAGTCATGAGATAACCTTGCATAAAATGGTTTTCTCTGAGATCTTTCCCAGAGTCAGATATATTCAGGTATATTATAAAGAAAGAACAATGTATATTTTCTTATAAATGCCTAAAAATGCTATTTTCTTCCATGATTCTACCTGTTCAGTCAAACTGAGAAAGAGTTGGCCATTTTCCTTTTTCAGATGCTCCAACTGTTCCGCCTTATCTTGATCTCCCTGAACAAGCTTCTCCATTTCCTTCTCTTGAGTTGACAGCTGGGCCTAAAGCAAAAATAGTGAGTACAACACCAAGATATAAAAAGGAAAACTAACCAGGAACAGTGCTAAAACTTTAATATATAAAAACAAAGGAATGGGGGCTGGGATTGTAGCTCTGTGGTAGAGTGCTTGCCTTGCATGCGTGAGGCACTGGGTTCGATCCTCAGCACCACATAAAAATAAATAAATAAAGATATTTGTGTCCATCTACAACTAAAAAAATTTAAAAAACAAAACAAAACAAAACAATGGAATGTGTTTCCCTAGTAACTCTCAACCACCAAAAATTCCTTAGAACTCTTACTTTTCAACTCTATCTTAATTCCTAAGAATCTAAGACTCATCTGAGTGAAATAAAATGAATGATTCTTTACATTAAAGCCCTTCTTTAAGGCACAGATTCCTAAAAATGACAGCAGTTCTGCTATCTGCTTTACATTACAGGCTTTTGAGTAAAATTTTGCCTGAAAGGATTTCATAGCTAAAAGAAAAGAGTTTAACAACCATGGTATGTATAGATGACCATCATCCACATTAAGAGTTTATGATACATAAAAATTGAATGAGTTTTTCAGTTTCTTGTGGGCTATAACTATTTAAAAAATGTGTGTGTGGGAGCCACCTGGTTCAAGAATGGAAAACATATAACCTAAAACTTCAGTCTGATGCTTTAAAAGGTAAGCCATTTGGCACTTACTATGATGAAATCCATCTTCCCAGGCCACCAGATTAGGAAACATCCTTTGGCAAAGCTATGACATTACCTACCTGAAGCTGATCCACTCTGATTCCCATCTTCTCATTTTCTGAGGACACTTTCTGGTTATGTTCTTTCAGTCTGTGGAGACAGAGATAACTATGTGAAACATTCACTGATTCTAGGTCGGCTCCCCCTGGGCTTAAATGATTTAAGGCTGGCTTGGCCTTAAGCCTACAGAGTCAATCACATCTGTCACTGTCAATAAACGTGTTCTCTAGCAAATTCCAAAAATCTGATCTGACTCTAAGTGAGGGTACCTATGATATAGCAGCTCCTCCTATCCAAGAATTACAAGACACACTCACTGAAGCAGTTCAGTCTCCCAACAGGCCTTTTGCTCTTTCACTTTCTGTTCCAATTTCTTATTGATACTCTGTAGAGTTTCCAGCTCCTCCTGTAAATTGAAACATCATCAAAGGGACAGATCATTTCTTTCTTTTTTTTTTTTAAATTTTTTTTATTTGTTGATGGGCCTTTATTTTATTTATTTATATGTGGTGCTGAGAATCGAACCCAGTACCTCGCCCATGCTAGGCAAGTGCTCTACCACCAAGCCACAACCCCGGCCCGGGACAGATCATTTCTAAGACACTTTATTATCTCAGGTAGTCAACAAATATTTATTGAGCACTTACTGTATATTAGGCATAGCATGATACAGCTGTAAATATCCAAGTAAAGACATTTCCATATGAAAAAAAAATTTATTTTTGTTACTGAGATTGAACACAGGGGCTCTTAAACACTGAGTCACATCCCCAGCCTGGCTTTAAAAAATTTTTTTATTTAGAGATAGGATTTTGCTGAGTTGCTTTTAAACTCATGAACCTCCTGACTCAGCCTCCCAAGATGCTGGGATTCCAGGAGTGCACCACTGCACCCATCATGAAAATATTTTTTTTTGTAGAAGGGATTGAACTCAGGCGTACTCAAGTACTGAGCCACATCCCCAGCCCTATTTTGTGTTTTTATTTTTATTTTTTAGGTTGTAGATGGACACAATATCTTCATTTTATTTATTTTTATGTGGTGCTGAGGACTGAACCCAGTGCCTCATGCATGTGAGGCAAGTGCTCTACCACTGAGCCACAATCCCAGCCCCGCTATTTTGTGTTTTATGTAGAGACAGGGTCTCACTGAATTGCTTAGCACCTCCCCATTGCTGAGGCTGGCTTTGAACTTGTGATTCTCCTGTCTCAGCCTCCCAAAGTGCTGGGATTACAGGCGTGCACCACCATGCCTAGAATGAAAATTTTTTTTTTTTGATAGTGGAGATTGAACTCAGGGACACTCAACCACTGAGCCACATCCCCAGCCCTATTTTGTGTTTTATGTAGAGACAGGGTCTCACTGAGTTGCTTAGCGCCTTGCCATTGCTGAGGCTGGCTTTGAACTTGTGATTCTCCTGTCTCAGCCTCCCAAAGTGCCAGGATTACAGGCATGCGCCACCATGCCCAGCATGAAAATATTTTTAACTATGTTCTTTCCATCTCTCTCTTTTTCTCTCCCTCTATAATTATGTATGAGTATATGTGCATATGTACATAAATGCATTTTATTTTTCTTTATGGTGATGGAAAAAACTCAGGGCCTCACACATATTAGGCAAGTGATCTACCATTGAGCTACATCCCCAGTTCTGTTCTTTCCATATTAAAAATGCATCAAGCTGGATGTGATGGCACATGCCTGTAATCCTAGCTACTCCGGAGGCTAAGGCAGGAGGATCACAAGTTCTAGGCCAGCTTGGGCAACTTAACTAGAACTTGTTTCTAAAAAATAAAAAGGGTTATGGGTAGAGCTCAATGATAGAATGCTGTGGGTTCAGTCTAGGTACTAAAACAAAACAAAAACAAAAAAACAAAACTACCTTAATTTTACTTCCAAAGGAGCTTATATTTGTCCATTAATTCATTAAACAAATATTAAGTGCCAGTTATACACCATACACTATTTCTGCAGTGGACAAAAATAGACAAAGTTACTTTTCTTCTAAAATGGTGCTATCCTGTAAATTAATGAGAGCCATATATGTAATTAAAAAATTTTAGTGGTCACTAAAAAAATTAATAAGAAATAGATGAAGCTAATTTTAATAATAATATATTAAACTCAACATACTAAAATATCATTTAATTATGTTGACAATAAAAAGGAGATATTTTTTATTTTTTCATACTTAATCTTTGCAATTTGGTATATATTTTATGATCATAGCACTTCTCAGTGCAGCTGCAGTTCAAGTGTTTAATGATCAAATATGGCTAGCAGCCACCATATTGGTCTTAGACATTTATTTTTTCTTTCCTAGTTTCCTTTTGCACTGAAGTCAATCTCGTATGTCAATATTAACTCCCTGCTTTTAGCGCCAAGTTTCTTCAAAGTTATTGCTTATAGCCTTTAAAGAAAATTTTCTTTTGCTTACCTTCTAGCATTATCAACTTTCATTCCCTGCCTGCTCATTTGGAGAATGATTCAAAAGAGGAGAAATAGCAAAGAGTTTAAATAATCTATAACCTCACCTGAATACTAACTCTTCTCCCTCTTTCTTTTTTTTTTGGTACTGAGGATTGAACTCAGGGGTACTTGACCACTGAGCCACATCCCCAGCCCTATTTTTTTTGTGTGTTTTATTTAGAGACAGACTCTCACTGAGTTGCTTAGTGCCTCACAGTTGCTGAGGCTGGCTTTGAACTCGTGATTCTCCTGACTCAGCCTCCCAAAGTGCTGGGATTATAGGCGTGCACCACCATGCCCAGCTCTTTTCCCTCTTGATGTTTACATTCTAGTTAATAAAAGAAAATATTTCAAATTATAAATATGCAAAAGGCAGAAACAGACTACCCGAGTTTGAATCTGGGTTCCATTACCAATTACTTAACCCTCTTAAATCTATTTACATAAATATATAAAATTGGGATAATAGCATCACAATTTTGTAATGAGTAATCTCAGGTTTAAGAAGGTTGATTTTTTTTATTATAAATAAAATAACCCACACAAAATTTTTAACACTATGTCTATTCAAAGATATTGGTATAAGGGATTAAGATCACAAGCAGAACAGAAAACAGTGCTGGGCAAGAGATACTATCCAGTTCTGATCTCCACGTTCCAAGTTCACCTTTAACTAGCAGCCACACCTGCTTCCTTTGGAGCTCAGCCTGCATGCCTGAGTTCTGCTTCTGGAGGCTGGCACAGCTGTCCTTCAGCTCCTGGTTTTCTTTGCAAAGCTCGTTGTTGTGCTGCTCTATCTCTTCCACCTTTCCCTACAAAAGAACATTCCACAAACTATATTCTAGTAAAACATTCCAATATGTTGGGATGGTGAGAGTCTAACTAATTCCCACTCACTGGAAAGACATTTATGTACCACAATGGGAGCGGCTCCTCAGTATGTATGCAAGCAAAGGTATGTCTGTATAATTATAGCATTATGCCTGCCATTATCATGAAAGAAAGATAAGCAACAATTAGGGCCATAAAAAGTTATAAGGGGAAATGAGAGAAGAATGCAGATTCTTCTTGTAGATATGTATTATTATTTGTCTTTCTGAAAGGACTTGAGGCCAGGTACAGTGGGTTTTTTTTGTTGTTGTTGTTGCCAGGGATTGAACTCAAGGGTGCTTAACCACTGAGCCACATCCTTCCTTCCCCACCTCTTTTTATTTTTTATTTTGAGACAGGGTCTCACTGGGTTGCTTATGGCCTTGCTAAACTGTTGAGGCTGGCTTCAAACATGCCATCCTTCTGCCTTAGCCTCTTGAGCCACTGGGATTTCAGGTGTGAGCCATCATGCCTGGCTGATATAGTTTTGTTTTTTTGGCTTTCTTTTGCAGGCAGGAGGGAGTACCAGGAATTGAAGTCAGGGGCACTGGACCACTGTGCCACACCCCCAGCCCTATTATGTATTTTTTATTTAGAGACAGGGTCTCACTGAGTTGCTTGGCACCTCACTTTTGCTGAGGCTGGCTTTGAACTCGTAATCCTCCTGCCTTAGCCTCCCGAGCTGCTGAGATTACAGGCATGCGCCACTGCACCCAACTAGTTTTTTTTGTTCTTGTTTATTTTTTGTCCTTTGGTACTAGTTATTGAACCCACAGGCACTTAACCACTGAGCCACATCCCCAGCCCTTTTTTTATATTTTATTTTTATATAGTTGCTCAGGGCTTTGCTAAATTTCTGGGTCTGGCTTTAAACTTGAGGTCCTCCTGCCTCAGCTTCCTGAGCAACTGGGATTACAGGTGTGCTCCACAGCACCCAGCACAGTTAGAGTGTCTTAACTGGTTTTTCTTTTCTTTTTTCTTTTTTTTTTAGTTGTAGATGGACACAATACCTTTATTTATTTTTATGTGGTGCTGAGGTTCGAACCCAGTGCCTCACGCATGCAAGGCAAGCGCTCTACCACTGAGCTACAGCCCCTTAACTGGTTTTTCATAGCATCCCTAGTGTCTTCCATAGTGCTAGACAAAAAATAAGTGTCCTGATAGATGAGTAAGTAAATGAATCTAATAGTCATGTATGATAGGCTTTAGGTCAGAACTGAGAGAGGTACAAAAAAGACTATTTGGTACTTCTCTCCTCAGTGGAGATTTTATATTTACTGTGGTCTTAGGACACTCAGATGACAAAAATTAAGCACCTAGAAACGTTAAGGGAACAACTGAATGCTAACTAAGTTAGGGAAAGTTCTAGAGAAGGGAGAATTCACTTATTGTTATGATTCTTTTTAATATTCCTTTGTGGGTTAAAGTGGGTACTATATAGGTTTTTCCCAACAGCATCTATTAAATATTCTTTTTGTTGTTGTTGTTAGTACTGGAGATTGAACTCAGCAGCACTCGACCACTGAGTCACATCCCCAGCCTTATTTTGTGTTTTATGTAGAGACAGGGACTCACTGAGTTGCTTAGCACCTCGTCATTGCTGAGGCTGGCTTAGAACTCACAATTCTTCTATCTCAGCCTCCCTAAGTGCTGGGATTACAGGCTTGTGCCACCGTGCCCAGCTCTGTTAAATATTCTATAAAGCCTTGAGGGGTACAGTGGTACATGCATATAATCCCAGCAATTTGTGAGGCTAAGGCAGGAGGATCACAAATTCAAAGCCAGCCTCAGCAACTCAGTGAGTCCCTGTCTCTAAATAAAATATTAAAAAAGGGCTGGGGATGTGGCTTAGTGGTTAAGCTCCCCTGGGTTGAATCCCTGGTATCCTCCCACACACACAAAAAAATTGTACAAAGCCTTATTGATTGGCTGGGTGTGGCAGTACGCCTATAATCCCAGTGGCTCAGGAGGTTAAGGCCAGAGGATCCAAATTCAAAGTCATTTCAGTAACTTAGTGAAGCTCTAAGCAACTTAGAGAGACCCTGTCTCAAAATACAAAAATAAAAAAGGGCTGGGAGGCCTCAGTGGTAGAGGGCTTGCCTAACATATGTGAGGCACTGGGTTCAATCCTCAGCACCACATAAAAATAAGTAAATAAAATAAAGGTATTGTGTCCATCTACAACTAAAAATATATTTTAAAATAAAAGGGGGCTAGGGATGTGGCTAGAGATTGGGTTCAATCTCTGGTCCTGAAAAAAAAAAAGATAAGGCCTTATTGACACAAATTCTACCCTATCTCAATTGCTACTCTTATGGCAGGAAGGGCTTGAGATGATTACAGACCTTAGTAGTAACAACCAGGATGTCCTCCTCACTTTCTGGACGGAACTGGAAAGGGATACTTGCTCCCCGGACCACACCATCCTGATCCACATAGCAGAACTGGTAATACTCATCATCCTTAGGCAGGTAATAAGCTGAAAACAGCAATCCAAAATAAGGTCTATTCCAAATTGTTTAAATCTAGAAGTAATTTTACTTGCCCTAGCAAGCTCAAATTCAAGGGAATTAATTAGTCTTGGCTGCTATTTTCAACACTTTTTTTTTTCTTAATTTTTGTTTTTAGTTGTAGATGGACACAATATCTTTATTTTATTTATTTTTATGTGGTGCTGAGGATCGAACCCAGTGCCTCATGCATGTGAGGCAAGTGCTCTACCACTGAGCCACAATCCCAGCCCCTATTTTCAACACTTTTGATCTAGTATTTTTCTCACCTTTGAATTGGACTTCCTGCTGTTTGGCTGATTCGTTGTTTATGTCACTAGGCAAAGGAACCCACATGAAGGTGTAATACTCACGGGTTGTCTTCCATCCCACCTGCAATGACAAGAGGGTTTCATTTGGCACCAGAGAGGGCTTAGAGAAAAAGCCTTACCTGGGCTATGTCATCTTAAAATGCACTTATATTTTACTTGTATATGTTAAAAATAAAAGAGTAAGTTCGTTATGATGAAATTCATGTTTTTTTGACTTATAACAACTTTATATGGAAAAATATCTGATACAACTAAAAATTGAGATGCAAACACAGAGTTCAAAGTACTAGTTTAGAAGGATAAAACCTGGCTCTTCAACACGCAGGACATGAGCTCCAAATTCTATCTCCAAGTCAGACACAGAGTTGGGAATGATGGGATAAAAAGGTTCTGCGGTTGTGAACCTAGATCCTGCTACCTTCTTGCAATGGTACTCTTACAACTTCTAAATCAGAAAGCACTTCTAACTTGCCCTCTCAATTCATTTGTCCTCTATTGTGTCCAATTCAGCCTCTTCGTGTACCAATCTGGTATTTTTAAATGCATTTAAAAAAATGTGTGTGTTGGGGGCAAGAGTAAGAATGTTCTTAGATTAAGAGGCACCAGATAAGAGAGTCTTGATCTATAAAGCTTTGTCTTCAGTGGTTTTCTTAATGCATGTTCAGTGAAAGCTTTTTGGTGATATAGATAATAAAAATATGGTAGTCAAAATGGCTTTTTTTAGGGTTTGTAGCTCAGTGGTAGAGCGCTTGCCTAGCATGCGTGAGACACTGGGTTCGATTCACAGCATCACATACAAATAAATAAAACAACAACTAAAAAAATTAAAAAAAAAAAAAAGAAAAGAAAAGAAAAGAAAAGGCTTCTTCGGAGCCGGGCATGATGGCCCACGCCTGTAATCCCAGCACTTTGGGAGGCTGGGACAGGAGAATCGCGAGTTCAAAGCCAGCCTAGCAAAGGCGAGGAGGCGCTAAGCAACTGAGTGAGACCCTGTCTCTACATAAAACAAAATAGGGGGGCTGGGATTATGGCGCAGTGGTAGCGTGCTCGCCTAGCACGCAGGAGGCACTGGGTTCGATCCTCAGCACCACATAAAAATAAAATAAAGATATAAAAAAAAACAAATAGGGCTGGGGATGTGGCTCAGTGGTTGAGTGCCTCTGAGTTCAATCTCTGGTACCAAAAAAAAAAAGTCTTCTAGGTACTGAATACAATAAATTGTATGACAAGGATACAGCAAAAGATGCCTCAAAGCAGAAAGCTGGCTAAATGTAAAATACTTTCACTAAATGCAAAGAGGAGTAAAAGATGGCTCAAATCTTATGTGGAAGATAAAGGGACACTAGAGAATAGAAAGAAAGCCACTGTATTTTTAAGGGGATAACACTCTGCAAATGAGAAGCAAAATCACTTTTATTGCCATATTTTGACCCTGCCTGTGCCCAGTAGGAAAAGAAAGAACTAAAAATAAATTCCATTTTTATATATTAAGGAATTAGAACAAAGTTGAAAAGGCTATACCAAAAACTCACCAGAAAATACTAGGGCATATTTTAGAGTCTTGTTAATATACACCCCATTGCTGTAAACATCTCAGAGCCACTACAGCCTGTGGTGGTACAGGAAGCAGGAATTTTATAGAGTCCTCATTCACATCCTGGAGTTTCTTAATGCACTATGACCGAAATATCATCAGGCAGGCCTAAGAATTATGGCTGCCTTGGAACAAGGAAACAATTTCGATCTACCCACAATTTCTGTCCTTGGCTCTTCTACTTGAATAGTCATAGTCCCAGACTGTCCCTCATGATATGTTAGTTCCCTTCTTTGGAACCTTGGGGATATTTAAATGTTATGATCAGGAAGAATATGGAACATAGGAGTGATTATATCCACCCCCACCTTATCTCTTAAAGAAATGAGGGCTGACTCCTGCCTGCTTCAGGTTCTATCAGCTACTGGTGGTAGCTGTCACTATAATTAGAAGTAACACACTGCATGCATCAAAAAATATTTACTGTGTGCCTATTTGGTGCCATAGACTACCAGCACTGGGGTGACAGTCTGATTAAAGCTACAGTGAAAGAATACTAGGGAGAGCTTTAGAAGTGAGACATGAGGGACAAAACTTTATAGGAAACTCTGTTTCTTTAATTTATCATCTGTTGTTCAAAGGAATTCAGTAGAATAGAGGAGAAAAAACAGGCTTGGGAGTTAAACAAACTTGCTTTACCACTTTGTTACTTTGACACCCAAAGAAAGTCACCATCTCTCAAGGATATTCATTTCACTCATGTGTGCATAGGAGAGAATACCACTCACCTCAAGAGGCTCCTGTGCTGTAAGAATTAAATTAAAGCACACACAAAGGTCAGGCTCATAGTGTGTCCCCAGGATGATGCTCAAGTCAATAACTTTATGGATAATAAACATTAGAGTCCCTTCTTTGGATTAACAATTTTTTTCGTTTTGGTACAGGGACTGAACCCAGGGGCACTTTACTACTGTATGAAGTCCTCAGTCCTTTTTATTTTTCGTTCTTTGTGTGTGTGTGTGGTGCTGGGGATTGAACCCAGGGCCTTATACATGTGAGGCAAGCACTCTACCAACTGATCTATATCCCCAGCCCCTTTTTATTTATTTTATTTTGAGACATGGTATTAATAAGTGGCCCAGGTTGGCCTTGAAATTGTGATCCTTCTGCCTCAGCTTCCCAAGTTGCTGGGATTACAAACCTACACAACCTTGCCTGGCAACCATTACTTCTTCTTTTTTTTTTTTTTTTAATATTTTTTAGATGTTGATGGACCTTTATTTTATTCATTTATTTTATATGTGGTGCTGAGAATCAAACCAAGTGCCTCACACATGATAGGCAAGTGCTCTGCCACTGAGCCACAACCCCAGCCCCCTCATTACCTCTTTATTGAGGTAGGGTAATACCTCTGAAGTGCACAAAGCATCCCAAATACAGATATGTTTTTTATTTTTTTTTTTATTTTTTATTTTTTTATTTTTGGTACCAGGGATTGAACTCAGGGGCACTTGACCACTGAGCCACATCCCCAACCCTATTTTGTGTTTTATGTAGAGACAGGGTCTCACTGAGTTGCTTAGCACCTCGCCCTTGCTGAGGCTGGCTTTGAACTCGCGATTCTCCTGTCTCAGCCTCCCTAAGTGCTGGGATTACAAGCGTGAGCCACCGCACCCGGCTTCAGATATGTTTTTTAAAAAATGATTTTAGGGCTGGGATTGTGGCTCAGTGGTAGAGCACTTGCCTCGCATGCGTGAGGCACTGGGTTCGATCCTCAGCACCACATAAAAATAAATAAAGATATTGTGTGTCCATCTACAACTAAAAAATAAAAATAAAAAAAATGATTTTAAACATCTGGTTTTAAAAAGCATAAGAAGGGCTGGGAAGTGTCTTAATGATAAAGTGCTTTCCTAGTGCATAAGGCCGTGGGTTCAATTCTAAGCACCAGAAAAAAATAAAAAAACCCACAACCTTGTGAATTGTTTAGACCTGGCCTGCCTCAGGGAGGACTGGAAGGCTGGGCATGGTGCACACCTGTAATCCCACTGGTTCAGGAGGCTAAGGCAGAAGGATTGCAAGTTCAAAGCCAGCCTTAGCAACTTAGCAAGGCTCTAGGCAACTTAGCAAGATCTTGCTTCAAAATAAAAATAAAAATGGGTAGGGATGTGGCTCAGTGGTAGAGTGCCCCTGGGTTAATCCTCAATACTGCAAATAAATGCATAAGACTTTCATTTGTTTTATAATAAAGTCCTCATTGGCAGTTGCTGAATGCTTGGGGAATATAACCAGCCTAACAAATATAACTATGTTGCAATAACAAAAAAAGAAATTATATGAGCCGGGCACCATGGCGCAAGCCTGTAATCCCAGCATTTAGGGAGGCTGAGACAGGAGAATCGTGAGTTCAAAGCCAGCCTCAGCAATGGCGAGGCACTAAGCAACTCAGTGAGATCCTGTCTCTACATAAAACACAAAATAGGGATGGGGAGGTGGTTCAGTGGTCGAGTGCCCCTGAGTTCAATCCCCAGTACCAAAAAGAAAGAAAGAAATTATATGTTACATTACCAAGCCTTGTTCAGTTATTTTTAAATAGTTCTTTTTTTGTGTGTGTGTAGTGCTGTAGATAAAACCAAGGGCCTTGTGCACACAAGGCAAACACTCTACCAACTGAGCTATGTCCCCAGCACCTAAATCATTCTTTTTAATTATCTATACCTGCATCATCCAATATAATAACTACTGACGACATAAGGATGTTTAAATTTAATCAATTTACATTAATTAAAATAAAAAAAATTAAAATCCAATTAGTCATGCTAGCCACATTTTAAGTGCTTAATAGCCACATGTGGCTAGCAGCTACTGTAGTAAATAACAAAGATACTGCAGAAAGTTCTATTGGATAGCACTGCTCTATATGCTTTGTTATATACAGAGAAGAAAAACAACAGCTACCACTTTCTTTCCAAGACAAAAAACACTCTGGAGTGTCCATTTTCTGTGTTGGAATGCCTCTTAGTCTAATGACAATGTCCTATTGGTTGTTAACTATCCCTACCTCCAAACATTAGTCTTATCTTGGTCTTTCAAACAATTAAGGAAAAGAAATTCACTGAGGGATATAAATAAGCCATATTTACACTTTGCCATAGTTCCTTTACACCGTAGTAAAAAATGTTGTCTGATTTCAGGATGAACAGCACTGGCAAACAGGCACATGACATAATAACATGTCACACCAAAGGTCACCGATGTTGGGAGTTAGTAATAGAAATTATTTAAATTTGACATTTATTTTCTATCTCTAGAAATTGGAAGGTTTGTTATTATGGGGAATGTATGTATATGTGTGTGTTATTATGGAGAATGTATGTATACATGTGTTTGTGTGTCTGTGTGTGTGACAGAGACACACACAGACATGAGAGATAAAGAAGGGAGGGGAAAGGGATATATATAAAGACTAAGTTTATTAAAAAAATTTTTTTTTGGTACCGAGGATTGAACTCAGGGGTACTCAACCACTGAGCCACATCTCCAGCCCTATTTTGTGTTTTATTTAGAGACAGGGTCTCAATGAGTTGCTTAGCACCTAGCCGTTGCTGAGGCTGTCTTTGAACTTGCGATTCTCCTGTCTCAGCCTCCCAAAGTGCCAGCACGCCAGGCTTAAAAAATTTTAAATACCATTTCCGTACTTGAACTGACACTGGAAGAGGTCACTGAAGGAACTCATAAACTTTTTGTCTTTGGAAAGAAATAAGACACACTAATTCAGAAACAAAACTTTTTGGATGCAGGGTATCAAGCCAGGTAACTTCTCAACCTTTTTTTTAAACTTTTCATATTCATATTAAAACAAATTAAATACTGTACCAAATAAGGCATGGGTAAAGCAATATTTAAAGTCACAAAAATTATATAAGGGGTCACCCATGTCAGTCAAATCACATATGAATATTTCAAAATGGGATCATTTAGGGGCTGGGATTGTAGCTCAGCGGTAGAGTGCTTGCCTCGCATGCGTGAGGCCCTGGGTTCGATCCTCAGCACCACATACAAAGCAATAAAATAAAGACATTGTGTCCATCTACAACTAAAAAAAAATAAATAAAAAAAAAATGGGATCATTTAAAAAGCATTTATATTTGGTCTTTGAAAGCATAATAAAACTTGAGGATTGTAGGATTTCCCGTATTATTTTTATTTTTTTGGTACCAAGGATTGAACCCAGGGGTGCTTAACCACTGAGCCACATCCCCAGCTCTTTTTAATTTTTATTTTAATACAGGGTCTCACTAAGTGGCTTAAAGCCTCACTAAAGTTGCTAAGGATAGCTTTGAACTTGCAATTCTCCTGTCCCAGCCTCCCGAGTTGCTGGGATTACAGGCATGCACCACCACCCTGGCTCCCATGTTATTTTAATTTGAAATTAAAAGTTTGAGTCCCACAGCACACATTGGTGTGTGATAAGGGAAATGATAGGGAACTTAATTTGGGATTTTAAAATTAGCAAGACATGATATACAAAGTACTTATAATATATACAGGGAGTCACACCCTCAAGTAACAAAGATTCACCTCTAGTTCCCAGTTACTTGGTACTAAATTAAACACTTACTCTGAAGATGCCAATCCAGTCCTTTCGACGGGGAATGAAATGCTGGGTGAAGGTATAATAGCATGTGATGTCCCCTCCAGGGACATAGAACTTCTCCACACTATTAAAGATGACCTGAGAGAAATGACAACGATCGAGCAAGACAGCTGATGTGGGGGGATCTTCTATTGTTTTTTCCATGGTGGGGGTCCTGTTATGAGATATGGAATAGAGTATGATTCAGAAAGGTTTTCTGAAATGCCAGAGATTTCTGGGCTCTCACCCAAGAACATTCTGTTCAAGGCAATCAGGAAAAGCAAAATTCTGACAAGTATTGAGATCACACAATTTGCTTTCTGTTTCACTTTGTGCCATTTCTCATCCATAATTTCCCATGCTTTAAGAATTTTCAGAGAATATATCTTTGACCTCTTTACCACAGGCATCACCACACTCAAGCTCTTTTTTTTTTTTGATGTTGGGGATAGATCCCAGGGGCACTTTACAACTGAGCTACATCCCCAGTTCTTTTTATTTTTTTGAGACAGGGTCTTGCCCAGAGTGGTCTTCAACTTCTGGTCTTCCTGCCTCAGTTTCTAGAGTAGCTGAGATTTGAGTGTACATGACCATGACCACTCCCAGCCCCCACAGACTCTTTTGGGAGGAGTGGGTTTTCCAGGAGGGTTTTACCACTGAGTTACATCTCTAGCCACCCCTTTTTTAAAAAATTTTGAGAAAGGGTCTTATAAAGTTGTTTAGGCCCTCACTAAACTGTTAAGGCTGGCCTCAAATAAGGGATTTTCTTGTCTCAGCCTTCCAGGCACTGAGATTATAGGTGTATGCTTGTTCTCTGCTTATAGGTAGTTGTTGGTAGTTGTTTCCTTTTCTCTCTCTTTTTTTTTTTTTTTGGTACTGGGGATTCAACTCAGGGGTACTCTACCACTGAGCCACATGCCTCTTCCTTTTTACTTTTTATTCTGAGACAGGGTCTTGCTAAATTGCTTAGGGCCTCACTACATTACTGAGGCTGACTTGGAAATTGCAATTCTCCTGCTTCAGCCTCCTGAGTCACTGGGATTACAAGTTTGTGCCATGGTATCCTGCTGTTTCTATTTCCCTTAAGTAAATAAGACAACCTAGAGAAAACAGTCTAGGGAATTTGGAAGACCTAGATTTTAGATTTTTCATCCCAATAAACCCTACGACTTTCCTAAGTCAATCTCTCTAGATTTCAGTTTCTTCATTCAATTCCATTTATAATTATTGGGCCCTTCCATATAAAAGACACTACGTTTGGTGAGGTTAAGTCAGGGAGGATCACAAGTTTGAGGCCAGACTGGGCAACTCTGTGAGAACTTATTCCAAAATAAAAAATTTTAAAAAAGGGTTGGGAATGTAGCTCAGTTGTGTAACGCCCCTGAGTTCAATTCCCAGTACCATACACACAAGAGACCCTAAGCTAGGCTGAGGATGAGATTAGAACAAAGAAATAGAAGACTATGCGACATGTGGTGGTGGGAAACATGGGTTCGGAAGTCAGAATGGTAATATTCAAATCATACTTTCTCCTCCTTGTAAAGGGATAACATTTGGGCAACTAATCAGTTAGGCTCTGTGACTATTTCCTTATCTGTAAAATGGGGCCTGTAACAACTACCCCAACTGCTGTTGTTTTGTGAGGCTTAAGTGAAATAATAAAAAGTGTCCAGCTATTCAATCAGCTTGCCACTGAGCAAGACAATTCAAGGTAGACTCATGCTAACTGACAGGATAAAGAATTTAATAGAGTCTGCACAAAAAAAGGGTTTAACAGATGCTAGTGATTATTAGTATGGTTGTGGAGGGATGTTAACTTTTTCCTGGCATTAACCTTGCCCTCAAAAGGTCCCCAGTCCTACATAGATACTAAATGAATATATAAGCAATTGCCAAATGAATGAAAAAGTGCAAAATGCTCTAGTGTTCAAAAGAAGGGATGCAATTCCTTATGAAAACAAAGAAAAGTTTCAGGAAGTAAGCAGAATCTTACATAACCTCTCAAGCAAGATTTGGATTTTGATAAGTGGGTGTGTCATGAAATCTTTGTAACAGCAAAGCAGCAGAAAATGCAGTCCAGGTTTGGAAGAATCAAGGGACTTTGAATCCCTTTCTATAAAATGGATTTTCACCTTTTTAGATCACCTTTTTAGATCATTTTAGATAAAATGTAATCAAGCGCATAGGAAAATTTTGGAGATAAAAACACTACAGAAAAGAAACCAGTGCTTTGAATTTTTGACACCTCATACTTCCTGTTCCTCAAACAAGTCATATGCACTGTCTTCTACATGCTTTCTGTTGGTCTAACATTAATGAATCTGTGATTTTCAACCTACAGTTTTACTAGGAAATGGAAAAAATATTGCAGTTGTTCATATACAAATACCTAATGATTCCTTACAAGCACCGCTGTTGGAACATGTTGGAAGATAATATACACATACAGGCACACACAATTAAAATACGTACAGTAACTAAAAAACAAACCACTAGGGCTGGAGATGTAGCTCAGGAGTAGAGTGCTTGCCTAGCATGCACAGGGCTCTCAGTTCCATCTCTAGTACCATGAAAACAGAAACAAAAACAAAACAAAAAAACACTACTGCTCTTCCAACTCTGCCCCACCCTACCTATTTCCTGGTTTTACTTTGAAATATATGCAACCAGGCCTCTTCTTCCAACTTCCCAGAAGTCTGGCTTTTTTGCCAGGCATGGTGACACACGCCTGTAATCCCAGCACTTTGGGAGGCTGAGACAAGAAAATCGCGAGTTCAAAGACAGCCTCAGCAATGGGGAAGTGCTAAGCAACTCAGTGAGAACCTGTCTCTACATAAAACACAAAATAGGGCTGGGGATGTGGCTCAGTGGTCGAGTACCCCTGAGTTCAATCTCTGGTACCAAAAAAAAAAAAAAAAAAAAAGAGGTTTTTTTTTTCCCCACAGAGAAGGCAAAGGGACTTTGGGGCACTGAATTATTCTTGAGATTAAGCTAAAGTACTGAGAAATCACTGGCTTTCTGGTTTTTGACAGTCTAGCCACATCCTCAACCTCAAACCTCAGAACATTTTTTCAAAGTGGAGAGGGTGGAGTTCCATTCCAGTCTATTATTTCCCCCATAATAAGCTGTTGTCTGTGTGATGAGGGTTCCTCTTGGATAGTATGGGAAGATGGGCAGGAAGGTTTTTCAGCTTGCAGACTCTATCTTCCTAGGAGTCTCCAGTCATTCTGAGGTCAGCAAATTTCC
Source organism: Geosciurus inauris (assembly GCA_004024805.1). Lineage (NCBI taxonomy): Eukaryota > Metazoa > Chordata > Mammalia > Rodentia > Sciuridae > Geosciurus > Geosciurus inauris. The sequence continues at coordinate 23,731 of PVHX01015396.1, forward strand.
TTCCCTCTGTCCTAAGCCTGAAGCACCAATTTATCTGAGCATACAAAATGACTTAATTTGTCTTTTGCCTATGGATCATGAAAAACATCCATGTAAGAGTGATTTCTGGGGAGGCTGGGGTTGTAGCTCAGTGGTAGAGCGCTTGCCTCGCATGTGTGAGGCCCTGGGTTCGATCCTCAGCACCACATACAAAGCAATAAAATAAAGACATTGTGTCCATCTACAACTAAAAAATATATATATATTAAAAAAAAAAAAAGAGAGTGATTTCTGGGGCCTGCCCATCAATTAACCTAAGTACCTCACTTCTAGTTCTTTTCCTTATGACTGTCATCACTGTATACATAACACAAGCCTAATGCAGAGTAATCACTAGTTGGGTATTTGTTGAACAAATAATGAACAAAATATGCACATTGATATGCATATCCAACAGTAAAAAGGGGAGGAACTTTGCAGGTAAACAATGGTAAGGATAGGCTGAGGATGTAGCTCTGGGTAGAGCGCACTTGCCTACAATTTGCTAGGTCCATCTCTAGCACTGAAAAAAAGAGAATAAGTATATAATAATAATAATGGTGGTGGGAGTGAGTCTTTTTTAAAAGCACGCGCCACCACACTGGCTAAAGCTCTAAATTTGTTGAATACCCTTGAGGTAGTTGATGTTTCTCAGCTTTCTGCTGTCTAAAATAGGGTGGGGGGGGGCTGGGGTTATGGCGCAGTGGTAGCGTGCTCGCCTAGCACGCGGGAGGCACTGGGTTCGATCCTCAGCACCACATAAAAATAAAATAAAGCTATTGTGTTCACCTACAACTAAAAAATAAATATTTAAAAATAAATAAATAAAAAATAAAATAAAATAAAATAGGGTGAGGGTATGATAATATCCAGGTGCAGTATCAATTCTTGCTGGGGCTGGTTTAGCTGGCATGGCTAGTTCAAGTGGCATGGTGCCAAAAAAAAAAAAGGCACTGATATGATTTCCTTAAGAGCCCATCCAATTCACACTCCATTACCCACCTTTCACACACACAAATTCTTGCAAGCTATTATACAAATGGATGCTACTCTAAAAGGTAAGACCAGCCATGGGTAGAGGTGGCTTGTTACAGCCTCTCTCTTCTTACCAGAAAAACCGCCAAAGTAACTCGTGAGTCAGGCATGATGGTGCATGCCTGGAATCCCAACGGCTCAGGAGGTTGAGGCAGGAGGATCACAAGTTCAAAGCCAGCCTCAGTAACTTAGCGAGGACTTAAGCAACTTGGTGAGATCCTATCTCAAAATAAAAAGGGTTGGGGATGTGGCTCAGTGGTTAAGCGTCCCTGGGTCCAATCCCCCCCCCCCCCAAACACACACAAAAAGTAGCTCATGAGCAGAACTCTGAAGAAAGGACAGGGCACGCATACATATATACACACAATATGACATTACAGAGCTGTGAGGCTGGAGTACACATTTGGAAGAAACTTTTTCATTCATTTTAAAACCTAATCAATCTGTCTGGAAAAGTTGACAGCTTTGGTTCTATGCTTATGAAAAATGTAAGATTCCACGAAGTTTCCCATTTCAGAGATCTCATCATGTTCCCAGTAGGACTCTCAGGTATTCAGAAGTCAATCATTCTTTTAACGCTTTTTTAATTTTTGTTTTGAGACAGGGTCTTGCTAAGTTGCTCAGGTTGGCCTTTAACTTGTAATGCTCCCCCACGCTCCCCAGTAGCTGGGATTACAAGCACATGCCACTGCACCCAGTTTAGATTTCAACCATTCTTGAAATAAAGGTTAAAATTCTCTTCTGCCAAGACTGGCTTCCCTTCTCTCCTTTACTAAAGTTTAGGACAGCACCAAGCAAACCTCAAGCATAACTATACCAATCTGAACTGCGTCAATGAGGAAGGACTCCCAACTTTTCCTGGAAGGCAGGCATTTGCTGATTTTTAAGATTAGTGATCCCTAAAACCTTTCCTTCCTCCCAGTAATAAAATCTCTTGGGACAAATGGGCCCAACAATGGCTTAGGAAATTACCTTTCTGACAAAGCAGTGTAGAGGTGAGTGTTTGTGAAGAGGGCACTGAAGAAAGGATGTGGAAGGAAAATTGGGATGATTTACACATCAACTTCCCCTCCTTTAACCATTCTTCTCATTGTAGAACCTTTCTACCATCCACATTTAATTCTGGCAATAATTCATACAGGCAAAGGAGAAGAAATATAAGAAGAGCAAAAGTTAAATTTAGAAGCCCTGAGAGCTATGGAGTCATGAAAAAGCAGTAGAACGTATTAGGTCCCCTAGAAACTACCTAATTCCTTAACTCCTACCCACAAAATAAGACTGGCCACATAAGAAGTGACCAGGAAAAAACAAGTAAGGATTTTAAAAAACAAAACCATCAAGCATGAGAAAATAATGCAGAGATGCCACAAACTATCAGAGGCACTTTACTTGGCCTTTCTTCCCCGACCCCTCCTCCAACTTGGTTTCCAAAAGGATTAGGGCCCTCAGGGGAGCTGGCAATAATAGGAATGTATTTCAAAACAAGTGTCTTGAACTGACTCCTAAGAAAACGTGACATATTTTCATCTAATGAGCTTTTTAAGACTAATATACTACTCCCAGGACTGTTCCATTAGGGCATAGATCCTTTTATCCTGAAGTAAGGCAACAACAGCCAGTTCTACTTCTGCTCTTCCTGAGTGAATCTGCAAACTACACTGATATGCTTTTTAGCAGAAAAATAATTATTATTTTTATTTTTAATTTTTTTGGTACTGGTGATTGAACTCAAGGGCACTCAACCACTGAGCCACATCCACGGCCCTATTTTGTGTTTTACGTAGAGACAGGGTCTCACTGAGTTGCTTAGCGCCTCACCATTGTTTTTTTTTTTTTTTTTTTTTGCTTTTAGATTATTTATTTATTTAAAAAAATAAAATGGATCGACAAAGTTACATTATTTTGCATGCTAATAGGATTTCCCAAGCCCACAAGAGATACCATTTCTTGAGCAATAAAAAAATTACATCCTCAACAATATGAAGATAGGAAACCTTTCAACCCAAATTCCAGGTCTTTATCACTCATTTCACCTCACAAGCTAGTGGGATGTATCTGTGTCACAAGCTGAGCTCTAATTTAGTAAAGAAAGCTGGAGAAGACACTAAACAAGGGTGTTACTAAAAGATGATAATTTGTTAAAATTATAAAACAACCATATTTTGGCCTGCAAATATTCTACATTAGAAATCTCCACCACTGGGGACCTGCTCCCCATGACAATATTATTCTGAATCCAGGATAATTACAAACACATGGCATTTTTTCCTGCACGCTTTCTTGGACCAAGCCCTGTATGATGACATGTACAATTTACAGGATGGGACTTGAAATTCCCATTCTCACAGAGGATAGTTAGGGAGTGTTACCAGTAACAAAGAATAAAACTTACATAACATTGATTATAAATTATATTTGTACTTATCCACCCCCATTCTCCTTAATATGTTCAGATTCTTTCCTGCAGAAAACAAGAGTTTCCTATAATAACACTAACTAATTAATGATGATTAGAATGAGCTGTAGAGACCTTGATTCTGAAGACATGTATGTGCAGGAGCGCCTCACCATTGTTGAGGCTGGCTTTGAACTCGAGATTCTCCTGTCTCAGCCTCCCTAAGTGCTGGGATTACAGGCTTGAGCCACCGCGCCTGGCTAGAAAAATAATTTTAAATGCCCAATGCTTTTTTCTTTTTGAGGTACTGAGACTGAACCCAGGGACACTTTACCACCAAGCTATATCCTCAGCCCTTTATATTTTTTGAGATGGAGTTTCACTAAATTGCCAAGGGTGGCTTCAAACTTGCCATTCTCCTGCTTCAGCCTCCTGAGTCGATGGGTAACAGGCCTGCCCATGGTGCCCAGCCCAACATTTATATTATTCTTTTATACTAATGGGGGCATGTTTCAAGAGACATATAGCTACATAGGTAGCTTCTTTGGGTTAATTCACAAAACAAAATCAACATTCCTATAGCCGACACATGCAAATCTGTTCTTTATTTGGGAACAGTAAAAACAAAGATTAGTAAAAGTCAAATCTACATTTAATCTAATTCCATCATCCTTATGCTTATTTTCTAAAGCTAATAGCAATTAGTAAAATGAATGAACTGATTTGAATCCCATTTCTCCCTGACCCTGGTGGATGTGTAACATAACTAACTTTAGTGAACATTGGTAGTATGTGGCCCTGAGACAGGTAGGAAAACCAAAGCCAGAAATCACTGCTGCTCAGATTAATAAGCCACTTACTGTAGTCCAAGTTTCCCAAGTTCATTCTAGTTCCTTACCTAAAATGTTTTAGAGTGCCTTAGAAAACTTATAATCCCAAAGGCCTTTAAGACTACTCATTGACAACTATTTGAATTGTCTGCTCAGCTTATTCTAAGCAAGCTCTTATTCCACATACCACATCAACCATAGTACCAGCAGTACTAGGAAAACCCTTCTGGAATGCAGGCAACCAGAAAAATCTGTGAAAAATCTTAGTCTACCCACTTTTTACTTGAAATGGATGACTCTGCTATGTCATGTTGTAGTGATATGGGCAGATACAGTGTTCGAAGAGTAGTGGAACCGGGACTAGGCCACCAGCCAAGGCACTTGGGTTCCTGTCTTAGTTCTATGACAAACTAGCCTGAGATCTTGGCTAAGTCACACTACCTACATTTAGGCTTCTGTTTCATCGGGAAAATGCATGGATCATGTCAGAAAATCTCTAAGGAATGATAATCCCAAAAGAAAGAAAACGAAAGTGAAAGCGTTCGTTTCAACTTTCTTTTCATTTAAGAAAACAGGGAGCATGACACTGTGTCAGCAAATACAGCCACATTTTTCAAAGAGCCCAGATGTACAATGTGATTTGAAATATACAACTTATTTGTTCCAATTAACTCAGGACTACTGACTACCCTTTTAAAGGTTCTTTCCAAACCCGGCGCAGTGGTGCACATCTATAATCCCAGCACTTTGGGAGGCTGAGACAGGAGAATCGTGAATTCAAAGCCAGCTTCAGCAACGGTGAGGCGCTAAGCAACTCAGTGAGACCCTGTCTCTACATAAAACACAAAACAGGGCTGGGGATGTGGCTCAGTGGTCGAGTACCCCTGAGTTCAAGCCTCGGTAGCAAAAAAAAAAAAAAAGGTTCTAGGCTGAGGTTGTGGCTCAGTGGTAGAGCGCCTGCCTAGCATGCGTGAGGCACTGGGTTCGATCCTCAGCACCACGTACAAATGAATAAAATAAAGATCCATTAACAACTAAAAAATAAAAAAAAAAAGGTTCTTTCCACTAGACAGCTGTCAAGTCTGCCAAAGGGTCGAGTTTCAAAGACCCCTGAAATTATCTGGGAAAGTAAATCATCCAGTTACTCCTAAATCATGTGTTCTACATAAGCGACAAAGATCCACTGCATCATGTCCATCCTTTCTTACTGTTTCGGTAAATCCTAAGGGGGCTTAATATAGCTTATTATATTAAATGAGTTATAATATAGCTTCCACATTATTCTACTCAGCTCCAACCATGGCCACTTGTTGGCCTGCATCTGTAGCAAAGAACGCAAGCGATAGAAAAAAAAGTTTACAGAAAAAAGTTAACCTGTCTCGGTGGGGCTGACGTCATATGTGAGTGGGAACATTAGCCCCAAACTAAAGCGGGCTGATGGCGGTGGCGAGGGGCAAAGCAAGGGTGAAGTAGGTAGGCACTTCACCTCCTTTTTCTTCTCGGCCGCCTTGAATAACACGGGAGACCTACTTGTAGAGGGGGAAACTGAGGCCTAAGGAAAAGTAACTTGTCCGGGGTGACGCGGCCCCGCGGCCATCCGCGCGACGTCCAGGCGGATTACGAACCCCCGGGAGGCGGTGGGAGGGGGCATGACGCCAGCACACGTAGGGCGGCTGGCGCGTCACGACCCTCGTTCCTGTCAGCGACCAGAAACATTGCAGCCCTGCCCGCTTCAGGAGAACACTGCCCCTGAACCCGCCAAGGCCGCGGAAGGCGCGTCAGGGCCTCTGGCGTCTAACTCCCACTGACGATCACCTCAGAAGGTGGCGTGAGGTGAAAGCCGAAACCGGCCGCACCTCTACCCGTCCATGTTCTTTCTCGGGGCTGGAAGTCTGAATTTGGGAAACCCGAGGGCCCAGCTGCCCCCTTTCACTTCAGGGACTCACCAGGGGCAGTAGCAGGCAGCGGCGTAACAGCAACAGGGCAGGGAAAGGGGCAGGGGCGGGACTAAAAGCCGGAGGGATCGCTGATCCAGCTCGGCCCCGCCCGTGGCGTCATAACGGTCAGTAAGCCCCGCCCCGCCGCAGGGCTGGCTGGGACTTGTAGTTGTTAAGAGTGTCCCTCGGGTTTTTCCTGTCCGGAGCAGTGATGTCTCCCTAAGGGACTTATTTCATCTCCTAAAACGAACTGTTCTACTTATCTTTTTTTTGTTTGTTTGTTTTTAACTTTAACCCTTTAAGTCTTGACTGAGAAATCTCCATACCTTTGAAAGGCCATTGAGAGGTTATTTTCATTTTCACTTTTCCTCCTGCCACGTAATACTTCACCAAGAGTCCTATAGATGAGATTCTGGCATTTAATCATGCAATATTCCTGAGTCTCCTAATTTATGTGTTTTATTATTCCTTTCTATGAAAAAATTATTCTTTATGGATAATTTTCTAAGGTAGTGCTCTTTCTTTAACAAACTTAGCAGGACTGAGGCTATAGCTCAGTGGTTGTACCCATGCTTAGTATGCGTGAGACCTTGTGTTCAGTTCCTCAGGACCATAATAAATAAACTCAGCAATAAACTCCTTATGTGAGCATGAATATCATCCTTGACATCTGATCTTCCTGGCCTTCTTTCAACAAAGAATCCTGTAAACTTGGGTTTAGCAAGAATCTCCCTACCATGATGTCTCCTCTTAGGACATGGAAACCCAAAGTCAAGGCCCAGCTGCGAAGAGGGCTTACAGAAGCTTGATCAAAGAGAGAATCTTTGTTAGAAGATTTGGCAATGGATTTACTTGAATAAGGAGCTTGACAAGCAGACAAAGGGATGGGAGAAAAATTCAAGATAGAAGGAATGAGTGGTTGTACACAGCAGTGCTGTCTGGGAGAATTGTCTGCGGTGATGGAAATGTACTACTGGATCCAGTAACCACTAACCACATGTGGCTATAGAGCATTTGAAATGTGGCTAGTGAGACTGAGGAACTGAATTTTCATATAACTTAAATTGAAATAGCTATGGATAAGTGTCCTCCTAGTGCAGATCTACAGTATCTGTTATCACAGGCATGGATTCTGGGAAGAAGGAAGAGCAGGAGGCAAGTCTGGAAGAAGGTGTGCAAGCAGCAACTTCTACATGCACTTCACTTGCAGCACGAGCCCTGCCCAGCCCTGTCCAGGGGCAATGACACTGGCTTTTGAACTTTCAACTCCATGGAAAAAGAGAACAAAAGTGATCTCCTCCTTGAAGCTTGTTGTCTCTGTAACCACCTAATCCTTCCAAAGTGCAGATTGTTTCAATGTCTAAATTTGAGAAAGAAGAGGACTGAGTCATCAATGGGAAGAAGGAGAGTACTAATTAGGCGGAGATGTGACTAGGCTTTTACATATATGCAGGCTAAGTATAGTGTTTTATAAACTTCAGGAAAAATAGGGGCCAGGTGTATCTCACATTTACCACATGTTTCTAAAATGTGTGGGCAAACCAAATCACCTATTAAACATTTCAGATATTGCTAATACTTACCAACTTTTCTCAACGCAGAGTGCTAACATTTAAAGGCACTTTGCAACGTCCCTTTAAAAATTTAGCATAGTTTTGTTTTTTCAAATATTATGTGAAATAATAAGCTGATTAAAAAAATCTCCATAATCTCATCAATATTTTTAAGTCCCTTGACTGTAGAGAGAATTTTTCTATAGGACAGCCTTTCTTGAATTAGCTGATTCCAGTTGATTATATGGGGATTATTTTATAACTCTGTAAATTGTAGATAATTAATAGAGAAGCAAATTCGGTTTGGTCTGATAGAAGATTAATTGTCTTCTCTCCCTTCTGGGAAAAAAAACAGTTCTTGCCTCCATTTGCAATTCCTTTCAATATTCTTTTTCTCAAATTTTGTGTTTCTTGACTTCTTTTTGGAACCATCTGACCATCTGAATGTTTCCCTCATTTCAATGAGTCAAATAAAATCTTTAACACATTCATTTTTTAAAATCTATATGAGAGAATTGTGGTTCTCTCTCTGTCTCTCTTGCCTCCCCTCCCTTTGGAAAATTCTAAGTATTTCTTCTATTTTTTTTTTTGCATATGTGTTTGACATAATTGTAACCTTTACAAAATTTTTTCATATTGCTATAAAACCTTATATTTACTGGTTTTTATTTTGCTACAAGTGACTTTGCCATGATTTACTTCACCATTCTCTTAACCATTAAGTATTAAATTGTTCATTAAACAACACAAAATTTATTATTATTATTATTATTATTATTATTATTATTATTATTATTATTTTTGGTGATGCTGATGATCCAACCCAGGATCATTAAAAAGCAAAGATTCTGAAGGTATTTAACTGCTTTGTAAGTCTGAATTTGACCACATATTACTAGTATTATCAGATGAAATGGTATCAATGTATAAATGAGAGGACTTCATACTACATATTACATACCTATGACACACATGTGCATTGTGTGGCCACCAAAAATAAATGTTAGTGAGAAATGGATGTCTCAAGTGATTTGAAGAAAAATGAAAGGGCAGTTTTGCAGAGGGCCCTTTTGTTTTGTTTATTTTTTAAAGTTATTAAGTTTGATGGTGCTGGGAATCGAACCCAGGAGCACTATACCACTGAGCTACATCTCCAGTCCTTTTTATTTTTTATTTTGAGATCTGGTCTCACTAATCTGCCAAGGCTGGCCTTGAACTTTTGATCCTCCTGCCTCAGCCTCCTGAGTCACTGGGATTACAGGTGTGTGCCACTGCACTCACTTCATTTTCTTCCATGTAGTGTGTTAGTGCTGGGTTTGTGTGTCTACCGTGGTGCACAGGATGGGCTCAAGCAATATGCATTATTTCACTTGCAGTGGAGGCGCTTTCTCTGGGACTTGTTTCTAGGTGCCACCCATACCAAGAAAAGGATGCATTGAAACAGCCATGAAGCCAGGCGCAGTGGCACACACCTGTAATCCCAGCACTTTGGGAGGCCAAGACAGGAGAATTGCGAATTCAAAGCCAGCCTCAGCAATGGCAAGGTGCTAAGCAACTCAGTGAGACCCTGTCTCTAAATAAAACACAAAATAGGGCTGGGGATGTGGCTCATTGGTCAAGTGTCCCTGAGTTCAATTCCCAGTACCAAAAATATAAGTAACTAAAGAGCCATGAACAGCTACTTTGGGGAAAAGCTGTTTCCCTAGAAGGTGAAGGAGGATGAAGAGGACAGGTAAGAGAAAGACAGAAACCTGAAATCTCCATGTATGTGGCTGAACAGCCCTATTTTCAGACATTCTTTTTCTTCAGTTCCGTCAGATATAGCTACACGTCAAAGCATGGAGAGCTCAAAAGAGGTGTTGGGTAGCAATTGCTGTTTCTCTTCTTTTGTCCTTTTTCTTCTTTTGGTACTGGAGTGTAAGGAACATCAGCCACAGGCATACTTAGTAATGTCTGTATGTAATTGATAAGGACCATCATTTAGAGACAAAGCAACGCTTGAGTGCAATAAAATATCACTCAAGGATGTGACCAATGAACACCAACTTGGAACTGTATTTAAACCACTTGTCCTGCCACATTGGAGAGCTTCGCTCTGAGGACATGGTTGAGACTGGCTGCTTTGCTGTCCGTCCCTGGATCGACTCCACCATTTTCCTGACGTCCAGCTGTGGGCTGGAGAGAACAACCAGACAACGACAATGTTCACTCTTCGGCTAAGAGAAGTCGCATGGCATCAGAGGTACTTTAAGGCTCGTGGTTGCCCTGGGATTGTGTGATGTGTTTGCTGTGTTTAATCAATGTGAATTGAGTTAACTGTTTGTATTTGACAATTGTTGTAATCGAATATATACTTGTATTCAAAGACAGTCTGCCTCCGAGTAATGTTTAAAGGCGCCATTCATGACATGGGGATTGACCCCCGGGGTACTCCGCCACTGAACTACATCCCAGCCTTTTTTTTTTTTTTTTTTAATTTTTTAAAATATTTTTTTAGTTGTAGATGGACACAATGTCTTTATTTTATTGCTTTGTACATGGTGCTGAGGATCGAAACCAGGGCCTCACGCATGCGAGGCAAGCGCTCTACCACTGAGCTACAATCCCAGCCCCATCCCAGCCTTTTTTATCTTTTATTTTGAGACAGGGTCTTGCTAAATTACCAAGGATGGCCTCAAACTTATGATCTTCCTGCCTGAGCCTCCCAAGTCACTGGGATTAAAGGCCTGCACCACTGTGCCCATCATATATGTGTGTGTGTGTACACATACACATATTTGTGTATATATACTTATATAGGCATATGTATATATATGTTTTAGCACTGGGGATTGAATCCAGTGGCACTCTAATACTGACCTACATCCCTAGTCCCCTTTTTATTTTTTCTTTTGAAACAGGATCTCACTAAATTGCCCAAGCTGGTCTTGAATTTGCAATCCTCCTACCTTAGCCTCTGGAGTAGCTGGGATTACAGATGTGCTATACTGCAACTAGCTTGCGATTTCTATTTCTATTTCACTAATATCACTAAGAGTGTAGAGAAAGGAATAGTGGGCTCTATGAACCCACTAGAAGGCCTTGGACAGGCCATCTCACTTCTCTAGGCCTTGGTTTCCTCATCCACAAGCAAGACAAATGCTAGAGGTGAGGGAGGGGTCTGTAAGTATTCTGTACAGATTTCTACCCATTCCCTCATGTATTGCAGACTTGAAGAAAAAAAGATCTGGGGTATGCAAAAGTTCACCTTACCCTCCTTGTCTCATTCCCCCACTCCCTATTTTAACCCACCCCTAGCACATATATCTAGACTTTCCTTTTGCAGAAAAGGCTTTCAGGAAGGGCCTGGGATCAGGAAGCAGAGGCAGGATCTCTCTTTCTGTAATTAATTACATGAAAGAAGAATCCCATGCTGAGAAAAGTCTGTGTGTTAACTACAGAGCAAACAAGCTTCTGAGGGTTTCATTTTTTTCCCCCTTTATTTATCAAGTCACTTGGGTGCTTTAGGAACAAAACAATGAAAATAACGGTCTCAGACTTGTTTTTACCCCCCTCCCCCACCTGATGCCCCTCTTTTCCCTGAGTTGGAATTCAGAGAAGGGGATGCCGTCAACACTCTTTGACATCAGGGAAGACCCTCCAACACTCTGCTTCGACCTTTCATGCCCAGTCCAGAAAGTCCCCTCAATGTTTGCCATGTGGGGTTTTCTGTTTTTGGTTTGCCTGGAACAAATCACTGATGTTCTCTGATTTCCTGGTTGTCACTCTGGCCCTGGAGAGTGTGCTTGACCGTGGAAGCCTGCTTTGGCCTACATATTGGGGCAGTTCTACTGTTCACCCTGTTGGCTTCTGTTATCACCCCTGAAAGGACAGCGGTGCCAGGACCTGGCCTATTAGCTCCTGTTGCAGCCAACCCTCTCTCATAAATAATCAGCTGCCAGGGATTTTAATGGAAACCCTCTGGAAGCTGTAAATCTTTGCTGCCCCTTTCTGCATCCTCTCCCTCATTTCCATCACAATATTACTCCTGAGGGACGAGAAACCAAAGCATAAGCCTGGTGGAGCAGATTGGTAGGACATTGGGGAGAGAAAAAGGTGGAGTGGGGGAGGGGAAGAGAGTTAGGACTGTTTGTTTTAGGAAAGCATCAGCTGGGGGACCAGTTGATGGTGGTCACCTGGGCCCTTAGGGCCCTGAAGGGGGGGAGCGGCAGTATAGCCTGGGCCACCTGCAGGGTAGAGGGAAGAGGACTTCGTGGCAGAGAGGTTTCTGGAAGCAGCAGATGGGCTGCTGATTCCACCTTGGGCCTCTCTGTTCACTCCAGGGTGAATGTAAGCTTCATGTGACAGGCTTCCAGTATCCATGAGGCTAAGCTACACCTTTGCCTGTAGCCTCCTGCTTGTGCGGATCAGCAGATAAAGGGTCATTTTGCTGGGCTGCGAGGAACTTAGGTTACCAACTTAGGTTCAAATGCTCACAACATTCATATGTATATAGGACACTCAGTAGTAACTCACCCCCCAAACAGCTGGGGATAAAGGCTTATATACCAGCTTTATGTGTGTTTAGGTGGGGAGGGGGTGGATAGGGCTTCAAAGGATGGAAGGTTCTGATGAGGCTGTTGGCAGAATTTTTTAAGTGTGCAGGGAGAAAGTCTCCCTGAGAGAGACCCTCCCTTCCTGCTATAGAGGGTTTATGACAGGTGCTTTATTTAGATAAGGGAAATTAACATAGGATTTCTTTCTGCATGTGCTATAGATCAAATGTTTTCACTGTCAAGTAATATTTATACAGCCTTTAATTTAATTTTATTAGTTTAATTTTACAAGTACTGGAGATTGAACCTAGGGATGTACTAACCCTGGAGCTATACCCCAATCCTTTTTTTATTTTTATTTTTTTTTCATTTTGAGTTCCTTAGCTTGGTTCAAACTTTTGATTCTCCTGCCCCAGCCTCCTGAGAAGCTAGGATTATAGTCATGCACCACCATGCTAGGCAAGTTTTTTGAAGTCCCTTCACCTGCCATTACTGCCATATTCCATCACAGCACAGCATGATGGGCACAATGCTCCCGATGAGTCAGCTCAAATCCTCCAGGAAGCTTTCCTGGATTAACCCTAAAAGGTTCCTCATCAGAGATGTGGCTTCTGCTTCTTCTCTTAGAACTTTGGACTGCAGCTTTCCTGAGAAGTTACTGTTTCTCTTCTTCCTTATTTATGTCTCCCTTCAAGTGACCAGCAAAGGCTCTATTCTCAGCACAGAGGATGATCCTTGAGACTAAACCTTTGCCACAGAAGTGACCGCATTTCATTGGCATTGCATCAAACCACTGAAAATTTCTCAAGACTGAAGTAAGAACATTGACAACAAGGAATTGTTGTCTAAAAACACTATAGTTCAAGCCAGACGCGGTGGCGCACACCTGTAATCCCAGCACTTTGGGAGGCTGAGACAGGAGAATCACGAGTTCAAAGACAGCCTCAGCAATGGTGAGGCACTAAGCAACTCAGTGAGACCCTGTCTCTACATAAAACACAAAATAGGGTTGGGGATGTGGCTCAGTGGTTGAGTGCCCCTGAGTTCAATCCCTGGTACCAAAAATCAATCAATCAATCAATCAATCACTATAGTTCATGCACTTAAAATCGACCCTTTGATCTTTCACCAAATTCTGAATTAATCCAGGCAGAAAGAGCTCTTGTCTGCCTGCCAGTCCTTTGCAGGCAGCAGTCTGGGCGAGATAGGGGGAACGGCGAGAAAACTACAATTATTTGAATCCAGTCACTACCACCATTTCCCACTCTGAGGACAGTCCAATAGTTGTTGTGAGAAGCTGAGACCCCTAGCCCCTTCCGATTCTTCAGTCGGTCTGGGTGGCACTCTTTCACTAGTCAGTTCGATGTCATGATTCAGTAAGTCTGAGCGGCACACTATGGATTTGCAATACCCATTTTACTGTGAAAGAAGCTAAGGCCTCAGAGAGGTCATGTGGACTGCCCAAGGTTACATAGGCAAAATAAGCCTGCGATCCTGACTTGAGTCAATCCATTGCTCTCCAGCTTCTGGTTTCAGCAATTGACCATCGTTGGAGGGCTTAAGTTCAAGTCCTTGGCTCCCCGCGGCCGGTGGAGCAGGAGCTCGGGAGCTAGTCTTTCTGACAGCGTCTGTGCACCGCGCTCGGATGGGCGCGGGCCAGGGCGAACCTCCGCGGGAACTCTGCTCGCTGAGCAAGGGCTGCGGGGAGGAGCCCGGCGGAGGGCGAAGAGTAGTCGCGCCCCTTTGCAGTAGGGAGCCGGTGCGTCCCCAGCGTCTCCAGGGACAACCTCGACGCTTCCCTCGACCAGCTCTGGGACGGTTGATTAGATTCGGGAGGGAGGGGCCATGGCCCCCTACTGCAGGGGCCAATCGAAGGCCTAAGACGTCCTGTATGTAAATATGAGGGACGGGAGTTAGGAGGAGAGCGGGCTGGATTTGGGGTTGTCTGGCAGCCAATGGGAGCGTGTCTCTTTACTCCTCCCGGGGAGCCTGCAGGTGTGGCTGTGAGCGGTACGGGCCGTAGAGCTCGGGCGAGACCGGGTAGAAGGAATCGCGGGTAAGAGCGCCCCAAAGTCCGGTGCTGGCTCCAAACCTCGGCCTCTTAATGCCTCCCCACCACCGAAAATCTGACTCGACACGTCACCTTATCCCATCCGAGACCCAATTCCCCATGGTTACCCCTCTGCCAGCCACTCACCCTCACGGCCCCTCAGCTCCCCAGCTCTTTTCAGCCCCTCCTGTTAACGCTCACTTCCAGCTTCCCCCGATTTCCTAAACTCGGTGTCACCAGGGAACTGTCCCAACGATCCCTGGGACTCAAACAGCCCTTCACCTCCTTCTTCATCACGGGTCCTTCTCTACATCACTTTTCTTCCTTGGCCTTCGCGTTTTCCCTGCCTCTTTTCCTTTCACTTCCAGTTGTTATTTCTCACTTCTTCTGAGGGAATACTCTTCCAGGTTTGAGAAAATTCTTTTCTGAGATCTGAACCCTAGGAAAAAAATATCATTTACATTTGGGGTTGAAATGGGAAGAGGGCTAACGTTTATTAAGCACTGATATGTGCCACATGCTCCAGAAATTTATTTAATATTTACACCAATCCTACCATCGCATTTTCATTTTTATGATATGGCACATATTTTGAACCAAGCTCTGCTTTAAGAGCATTAGAACTGTTAACACAATCTTTAGAACAGTCCCATGACATGACTGTTATGATCCTCATTTTATTTATAAGGAAACTGAGGTACAAAGAGGGTGAATTATGCACAGCCACCATTCTGGAAAGCAGTAGAGCTGAAATCTGTTTTTGTTAGTATTGCCTTGAATATTATAGAGAAAATGACTGGATATGAGCCTAAAATTGCATCTTCCAATCTTGTAGAATTCCTAAATTTCTAGCAGAATAAAAGATGGCATCTTAGTTTGCAAGATTCTTATCTTTCCCAGTGAATGTGGCCCATCATTCTCAGGACTTCTCATTGGCAAAGCCCTTGAGCAATTGGGTTCCCCATCCCTTTGTTGTTAGTTTATATTTTGCTAAAATTCAAAGAGTGGCTAACAGGAAAAGCAAAAACGCCGCAAGAGGCATCTTATTTTATCCTGTCTGTATCAAACCTCAAACTAATGTTCTGAATGAGAAGTTTTTAACCTCTTGGGGGAAATGAAGAGAGGACATAATAACTTGGCTCCTACGCCATATCGAGTCAGAAGGACAAAGCTGAAAGCTAGATCCAGAGGTCTCTCCTCCACATCCTTTTGTCCCCACTCCATTCAGCATTTTCCAAGAGCTGGTCATTGGAGGCTTCAGATGGATCCTTCTAGTAGGGAAACAAGAGCTAAAACATGAAAGAGTGTGTGTGAAGGAAAACCTATTATTTGGGAAAAGAGAAGGAAGTCACAGGCAGACAAAAAGGAGAGTCCTTCAGTGCTATCTATTCCTACAGACTGGAAGAAAAGTCCATGCTATGAAGGGAAAGACTGAAAGTATTTGACTAATCTTTAAAACATGTTCCCCTATCATTTTTTTTTCCTTTTCTTCTCTCTCCCAGGGATGGGAGTTGAACCTAGTGGCACCATACCACAGAGCTACATCTCCAGCTCTTTTAAATTTTTATTTTGAGACAGGGTCTTACTAAGTTGCTTAGGGTCTCCCTAAATTGCTGAAGCTGGCCTTGAACTTGTGATCCTCCTGTCTTAACTTCCCAAGACACTGGGATTACAGACATGCACCACTACCACACTTCCTGTCATTCTTATTTTAGTCACCCACCAAATTATTCTTTCCTCCCATTTAATGGACAACTGTATTCATTCAGTCTTGGCAAAAGAAAGCACTAAACATTTTCCCAGGGAAAAGAAGAGTAGTCAACATGTATATTCCTTCAAAAGTGGAAACCAGACGTGGACCCTCAGTTTTTTCCAAATAACCTGCAGTGAGTTTGCCTGGAGCCATCCCAGTGCTCAATTCCTCCCCCTGGTGGCCAATGAAGATTATTTTCATGCTCCCCAACTAAGGAATGAAGTTGAGGGCCTCTGGTTTGGAAGTTGATCAAACCCATACTTAAATAGAAGGAAACATTAGTATTTTTTCACTCTTAACTATCCTATGTGGAAAGGTGAACTGAATTTTTCTTGCATCACTAAGAAAAACTGGGCCAGCCTGGGCAACTTAGCAATACCTGTCACAAAATAAAAAATAAGAAGGGATGGTTGATGTAGCCCAGGGGCAGAGCACCCCAGGGTTCAATTCCCATTACCAACGGGGTACAGTGGAGAAAGAAAGGAAAAGGAAAAAGGAAAACAAAACATGGTATTTACTGTGTTTTGTTTGTTACATTGGTAGCGAAGCTCTTAGTTTTCTTTTTCAAACTCTCCACTTAGTCCACTTTGCCTGCTGTCCTGGCATAATTTTTTTTTTAAAACCAGAGTTTGAATTCAGGGGTGCTTAACCACTGAGCCACATCCCCAGCAAACCCTTATTTTTTTTTAAATATTTTGTTTAGTTGTAGATGAACACAATATATTTATTTTATGTGGTGCTGAGGATCAAACCCAGTGCCTCACGTATGCGAGGCAAGCGCTCAACCGCTGAGCCATAGCCCCAGCCCCCCCCTTATTTTTTAAAGACAGGCTCTGACTAAAGTTGCCTCGCTAATTTGCTGAGGCTGGCTTTGCACTTGCAATCCTCCTGCCTTAGCCTCCTGAACCACTGGAATTACAGGCATGTGCCACCATGCCCAGCGGTGTCTTGGCACAATGGGAAGATAACTAGGAAGGGCAGGAAGCAGAGGTGTTGGTCCTGGCTCCAATGACTTGCTCTCAAGCTCTGTGCACATCCCCTTTCCTAGTCCAGTATTGGAGGATGGGGAAATTTCAAAACCTCCTCTAAAAAGTGAATGGGTTGATGGGGCTGGGGTGGTGGCTCAGTGGTAGAGCGCTTGCCTAGCATGCGTGAGGCACTGGGTTTGATCCTTAGCACCACATATAAATAAATAAAAAATAAAGGTCCATCAACAACTAAAAAAAATATTTACAAAAATTAAAAAAAAACATTAAAAAAAAGTAAATGGGTTGAACTAGACATTCTTCAAAGTCCCTCCAATATCTCATATTCAGGAATTCTATAATATCTTAGAAAATGTTCTAATTATACCTCTAATAAGAGTCCTGGTATAATATGGATAATGGTGAAAAGAAGGAAAAGAAAGAGTGAAAATGAATACAAATCAGGAACAACAGATCTGTTCCCAGGTTATGACAAATCTAGGGGGACCTGAACCCTTCATTGGAGCTGGAAACAGCTTTAGGAGATGTGAGGGATATTTATTTATTTATTTATTTATTTATGGCAATGCTGGGGATTGAACCCAGAGCCTCATGCACACTAGGTAAGTGTTCTACTGCTTAGCTCTACCACCAGACTGAAACAATTGATTTGGGGGGGCGGGTACTGGAGATTGAACTCAGGGGCACTCGACCACTGAGCCACATCCCCAGCCCTATTTTGTGTTTTATGTAGAGAGAGAGTCTCACTGAGTTGCTTAGCGCCTCACTATCCCTGAGGGTGGCTTTGAACTCGCGATTCTCCTGTCTCAGACTCCCGAAGTGCTGGGATTACAGGCTTGCGCCACCGCGCCCAGCTTGAAACAATTGATTTTAAGGGACTAAAGTCACCAAGACTTCATCTGGGAGCTAGGAAATCAATTACTTTATGATTACACCATTTATGTGTGATCAGCAGAGAGGAAAAGACAGCAGCGTGTAGAGGAAAGATAGGCTGTGAGGTCAGACAGATGTGTGTTCTAAATCCCAGATATGCCCCTTACCTTACTCTTTGTGCCTCAGTCTTCCATCAGAAGTGCAGGGTCACACAGCTGATAATGATAGATAGCACTTCAGGAGTACCAACTATGTGTTAGGCACTGTTCTAGGAACTTTATGTTGTATTAAGTCAAACGAGTTAACTTGTTTATTTCCCATAGTTGGGGTAAGCTATTTTACAGATGAAGTTAAGTAACTGCAGAAGAAGTTACGTAAACTGCCTAAAAGTTAAACAATTAAGAAGTGATAGAGCTGGGCTGAGGTTGTGGCTCAGTGGTAGAGCACTTGCCTTGCATGTGTGAGGAATTGGGTTCAATCCTCAGCACCACATAAAAATAAGCAAACAAAATAAAGACACTATGTCCATGTATAACTAATATATATATATATATTTTAAAAAAAGAAGTGATAGAGCTAGGATTGATTTATTTATTTAATTTTTAATTTTTATTTTGTGCACTTGGGATTGAACCCAGGGGCACTCAGGGGCACTCTACCACTGAGCTATACAGCACCATTTTTTTTTTTTTTGGAGACAGGGTCTCACTGAGTTGCTTAGGCTGGCCTCAAACTTGTGATGGTCCTGTTTCAGTTTCCAGAGTCACTGGGATTACAGGTGTATACCAGCATGCCCATCTTGGCAACTACATCTATCAACTATAGCAAAACAACACACTACTGGGCCAAGTGAATGCTTCCACAGGGTAGGTTCAGGATGGAAGTCTCCAGCAGGCAACTTTTGAATGAGATATTCTCATTCAGGAACCTTTGGAGAGAAGCCAGCAGGTTTCAGCCTTAGAAATTGAACGGGGAAGAGAAAGGTAGGGAGAGAGAAAGGGGAGAAAGACAAAGTAAAAAATAATTACATGTGGCAAGGACTACTGTCTGTCATCTTGCACCTGTCTCAGGTGCCACCTAGGTGGCACTTGTGGCATAGGCAGCCTAGAATACAGGGGACTGTAGGCAAGAATGCCATGGTGAACCCATTCCTCCAAAAGCGCATGGGCTTAGTTTCTTGCCCTATGGCCTAAGCTGTTCTCAAGAAAGAACAAGCCATTTGACCTTTTTGTTTGTTTGGTTGGTTATTCTTCTCTTTGAGACAGATAAATATAAGTAGCCATGATTTGTTCTGAAGACTTGGGTAAGGATTTGAAAAAGGGCAAAGATACCCTTCTATTCCAGAGGTCAAATTCAGGGTCAGTTTCTCCCCAAGTTAACATTAACCTTTAGGTAAACGAGCCACACCTCCTTGAGGGCTTGGTAAACAGGAGCCGTTGTGGAGGGCTAGGGGAGTGGAACTTGCCGTTTACCTGCAAGAAAGGGAACAGCCCAAGGTCAAGAGTCATGTTCCTTAGTTCTCTTGAACTTTGCCAAGAATATGCCCTGTCACTGAGAAAAACTGACTTACAAGGCTCAGGTTTTATCTGTCAGTTGCACGGAATATACAACTCTTTCTCCCCCTGCTCCGCTGTCCCCATAAAGGAACTTGAGTACAAATGACAATGAGAGAGAGAAAATAAGTGGCAATCCTTGGTCCTTATAATAATTCTGCCTGTCTTTCTCCCAGGGGTGATTGTAAGCATTCAATGAGAGCATGCTTATGAAAATTGTTTGCAAAACCCAAAGAACTACCCCACATTAGAGTTTATTGTTAAATTATTCATGGATAGTCTTCCTAGTTAGAGCTCCTACCCTGACACCAAATTAGCTTTAGAAAAAGGGCAGAGAAAGGTAGAAGTGTATAATGATTTTAAAGACATGGCTGTAGGGTAGAAGAGTTGTCTAGAAGTAGCAAGTTTAAGTGTAGAGAGGAGGTGATTCCCAAGAGATTGTGTACCTCTGGGAGCCTACTATAATTGCATGTTTCTGGTAGTAGTTAGTAAAAATTGTTGAAATCCCTCTGGGAAACAACATGGTAAAAAAAAAAGAAAAAATATATGTATACCAGAAGCTACATAATTTTCCTATAATTAGCACTATAATCTCCAGTTATTAACTTAAGAAAATAATCCCAAAGAAGTAAAAGACCCTCTGTAAAAGTATGGGGGGGGGTTGTTTGGATTTTTTTTTTTTCCTTTGGCATCTTACTATTTTGCCCAGGGTGGTCTTGAACTCCTGGGTTCAAACAATCCTCCTCCTTTAGCCTCCCCAGTAGTTAGGACTACAGACTCACACCACGGAGCCCATCTTGAAATTGTGTCTTTTAGAGTTATTTACATAAGATTAAAAATTGGAAGCAACTTAACATTTTCAACAATAAGGTAATGGTTGGTTAGATTTAGGCACATTACTTCTATGGGTTATTGCATAGCTATTAAAAACTAGGAACCTGCAAACTTTGTCACCACTAAAAGGATATTTACAGTATGATATTATGTGGGCAAAAAGTAGATATAAAATTAACTACAATAATTATGCTTGGAAGTTAAGAATAAAAGAAGGCACAGATGAGTCAAATTTGCTATGCCCCATTTCTTTTTTTTTTTTTTTTTTTGGTACTGGGGATTGAACTCGGGGGCACTTGACCACTGAGCCACATCCCCAGCCCAATTTTGTGTTTTATGTAGAGACAGGGTCTCACTGAGTTGCTTAGCACCTCGCCATTGCTGAGGCTGGCTTTGAACTCGCGATTCTCCTGTCTCAGCCTCCCTAAGTGCTGGGATTACAAGCGTGAGCCACCGCGCCCGGCTGCTATGCCCCATTTCTAAGAAGTTTGTTTGCAATGCTAGGGATTGTTGAACCCAGGGCTTTTAGCACACTAGGCAAGGGCTCTACCACTGAACTACATCCCCAGCCCACCCTACCCCATTTTTAAAGTCTCCTTTAATGTTATTTCAATAATAATAAGATATGATAACTATGGGTATCAAAAGAGAGGGGCTACAATGGTGAGGAGCTTGGCAGGATTTTAGGAGAGAAAGGGAGCTGAGCGCGGTAGTGCACACCTGTAATCCCAGCACTTAGGGAGGCTGAGACAGGAGAATCGTGAGTTCAAAGCCAGCCTCAGCAATGGCGAGGCGCTAAGCAACTCAGTGAGACCCTGTCTCTACATAAAACACAAGATAGGGCTGGGGATGTGGCTCAGTGGTTAAGTACCCCCGAGTTTTTCAATCCCTAGTACCGAAAGAGGGGGAGAAGTGCTGGAAAACTGGCCTTATGGCCATAGGAGCCTTGGTTGTAAGGGAATTCACATTAATTGGGCCTCGCATATCTGGGTTACCCAAAAGCAAACTAAGTACATTCCTAAGGAGAGTGAAGCAGGACCATTAAAGTCCACTTTTTTTTTGTACTGGAGATTGAACTGGGGTGGGGGCACTCAACCACTGAGCCACATCCCCAGTCCATTTTGTGTTTTATGTAGAGACAGGGTCTCACTGAGTTGCTTAGCGCCTCGCCGTTGCTGAGGCTGGCTTTGAACTCACGATTCTCCTGTCTCAGCCTCCCTAAGTGCTGGGATTACAGGCTTGCGCCACCGCGCCTGGCTTAAAGTCCACTTTTAAACATTTGATATTTGAAAATTCAAGCAAACATCAAAGATGTCTCATGGGGATAAGGAGGATGAAAACTTTGCTGTACTTCCTTATATGTATTTTATGATTTGGTGTTATTTTTAATTTGGAATGGATGGTGAGGAAGATGTTATAGACTTTTCTGTGGTTGGCATACTTGAAGGTCTGTATTTGACCCTGGGCTTGAATCTTACAGTCAGCTACAAATCAGCTTTGTAATCCATGAGTGATCGTTGCATGTATTTTCAGGCCTGAAGATTACTGTGTGGGGAGTTGGATGTAACACTGAAAGAGTTAACAGACTTAAATGCACCTCCACTGCACCCTCTGGGACAAGCTCCCTCAGCTAGGAAGGCTTCAAGCTTGGTTCTGAAGCTGTCTCCAGACACTCACTCACTTTAATAATAAGATTGTTTACCAAGTGGTGTCATGCATAGCATTTCAGCCTGCTCTGGAAAACCCCAGGAGGCAAAAACCAAGGCCAGAGTTGGCTGGGTTAAGTCTCCAATGACATAGTCAATGGCAAAAGGTAAAATCAGCTTCTTCCCAGAGCTTGCACCAACTGTGGAGATGGGGTGGAGGTTTTTACACTACAACCTGTTGCCTTGTCTTGGAACTCTAGGTCACCACCCACATGCGCAAGGGAGGGGGTCCCCCTGCAGGTGGGTCCGTGTAAGTACCATTCCTTCTGTGCTTTCTCCAGGGAGAGCAGGTATTTCCCCAGAGCCTCCTTCCAAGCCGGGAAGATGCTACAGTGCCTGACTTCTGAAGGTGAGGAAGGAGCAGATTCCGAGGAGAGGGAGGATAGTCCCATAGAAGATCTAAAAGAAATCATCACTCTGGCTTTTGTGAGAGAGAAGACACAAAAGGGGCTTCAGGATGCCCATCAGCAAAGCAAGAAGAAGAGGAAGAAAAAGAGGTTAGGATTGAAAGATGGGGAACGGGGATCCATGTTGGTAAGAACAGGAAGGACCTGGAGGGAAGGAGGCCTGATAGAGCAAAGGAAAACTGTGGGCTGAAGCTGTCAAAACCACTCTGCTTTCAGTTCACAGAAAAAGAAGGCACTTTTGATGGTCTGTTTTATAGAATCTAATAATTATGTGTACAATTGCACCTTGTCCTAATTTTCATTCTACTTATGTTTAAAATGCCTTTCAAAAAATGGGTGGAGAGAGAGTATTTCCTTGCATAAGTATAAGGAAGGGCTTATTTGGGCTGGGATTGTGGCTCAGTGGTGGAGTGTTTGCCTTGCATGTGTGAGGCACTGGGTTCAATCCTCAGTATAACATATAATACATAAAATAAAGGCTTTTTTTTTTTTTTTTTTTTTTTTTGGTACTGGGGATTGAACTCAGGGGCACTCGACCACTGAGCCACATCCCCAGCCCTATTTTGTGTTTTATGTAGAGACAGGGTCTCACTGAGTTGCTTAGCACCTCACCATTGCTGAGGCTGGCTTTGAACTCACGATTCTCCTGTCTCAGCCTCCCTAAGTGCTGGGATTACAGGCTTGAG
>PVHX01015397.1:0-46890 GCA_004024805.1 Geosciurus inauris
CAGGAGGGGAGGGGGCGAGGGGGCGAGGGGGCGTGGAGGGCCCCCGCGGGAGGGACCGCTGAGAGGCGTGGCCTGCTCGCTGTCTCGATCACTCCCATTGGTTGCCTCTCAGCCTCGCTCACTCCTATTGGCTGCCTTAATCTGTCTTCCGGTGTGGGCGGGCCTGCGCCGTGGCGGGAAAGCGGCGCCGAGGTCTCCAGTTCCGGAGAAGCTGAGCTGCCTGAGCCCGCGGGTCCCGGCCGGCCGCCGGCATGGACGCTGCGGAAGTGGAGTTTCTGGCGGAGAAGGAGCTGGTTACCATCATCCCCAACTTCAGCCTGGACAAGATCTATCTCATCGGGGTGGGGCCGAGGGCCGAGGGCCCGGGCGGCGGGCTGGGGCGGCGGGCTGGGGCGGCCGAGGCGGGCGGTTCGGTCCGGCGCCCGCGTCCCCGCGGAGCGCGCCTCCTCCTCCGGCCTCGGCTGCGCGGCTCGCCCCTGGGCCTCGACAGGGGCTTCACGGTCTTTGCTCTGGCAGGGGGACCTTGGCCCTTTTAACCCCGGCCTGCCGGTGGAGGTGCCCCTGTGGCTGGCAGTGAACCTGAAGCAGAGGCAGAAGTGTCGGCTGCTGCCCCCCGAGTGGATGGACGTGGGTAAGGGCGGCGAGGCCGCCGGGGGCGGGCGCGGGCGCCGGTTCCGCGGGTCCCCGCCTGCTGCAGTCGGTGGGCGGCGGTGTGCGCGACTCGGCGCGTGCTGACCTTGGGTATTTCAACTGGCTTTAAAGTGGAGCATCAGATGGCCTCAAGGAAGTGCTTTGCATTTTTAATACTAACTATGGACTAGCGCATTGAACAGAGCGCTCTTATATGGAGAATGCATGAAAACAAATGTCGCCATACAGTGGACTAGTGTCCAACCATTACAAGGAATGAGGTTTTGATGCATATGACAACGTGGATGAACCTTGAGAGCACTGTGTAATGAAAGACATCAGGCTCGGAAGAGCACTGCTGTGTGAGTCCACTTACTGAGCTGTCCAGAAATCCATAGGGACAAAGTAGTGAATGCCTAGGTTTGGGGTTTTGGAGGTGATGAAATTCCTTTTTGGGATTATGAAAATGTTCTAAAATTGACTTACTTAATGGTTGCCCATCTCAGAATATGCTAAAACCCATTGATTTATACACTTACAAGCAAGTGAATATGTGTGGTGTGTTAATTAAGCCTGGATAAAGATGTTAGAAAAAAGCAAAGAGCCTGCACCTTGGGGTCGCACAACTGTAATCCCAGCACCTTGGGAGGCTGAGGCAGAAGGATCACATGCCTTTTGCTGAGGCAGAAGGATCAAAGCCAGCCTCAGCAACTTAGCAGGGACCCTGTCTCAAGGTTGGGGATGGGGCTCAGTGGTTAAGCACCCTGGATTCAATCCCCAGTACCAAAAAGAAACCAAAGAGCCTGGTGTGTTTGTAATTCCAGTCAAGAAGCTAAGGCAGAGCCGGGCGCGGTGGCCCAAGCCTGTAATCCCAGCACTTTGGGAGGCTGAGACAGGAGAATCGTGAGTTCAAAGCCAGCCTCAGCAACAGCGAGGCGCTAAGCAACTCAGTGAGACCCTGTCTCTACATAAAACACAAAATAGGGCTGGGGATGTGGCTCTGTGGTCGAGTGCCCCTGGGTTCAATCCCTGGTACCAAAAAAAAAAAAAGCAGCTGAGGCAGAAAGATCAAAAGTGTGAGGCCACCAGGGCAATTTAGCAAGACCCTGACCCAAAATAATAAAAAGGGCTGGCTGTAGCTCAGTATAGAGCACTTGCTTGACATGGCCGAGGCCCTGGGGTTCATCCTTAGTGCTCCAAAAAGGTGTGATAGTGCATCAGAGATGCAGACAGTCCTGAGCGCTTGTGATCTGCTCCCTATGTCAGATGTGAGCAGCTCCTTAAAGTAGAAAAAACCCTTACTATTTTTATTGGGGAGGGGCGTGGCATGCATGTAGAATTTGAAAAGCCCTGAGTGATTTTGACTCTCCTCTGCCCATTGGGATACCTGGGGTACCTGCCTCCTGCAGGCAAGGACTCCTCAGCCAGCCACACTCAACTTAGGTTAAGGAAGATGCTTGGGCATGTTCGCCTGGCTCCTCCTCATCCACAGGGGTAGGTGACTCTAGCAGTGGGAATCCATAGTTCTACTTTGAGGGCCTCTCGCGGGAGCCCCTGCAGGCCTGACTCCAGTAGTGACTCGTCTAGAGGAGCTTTGACCTGTTCTGACCCAAGGTGCAGGACCACAGGGAAGGTATAGAGAGTGTCTGAGCTTTTCTGTGGCTGGGCTGCACCGTGGTGAGAAGCTGTGAGGTATCACCAGCCAGGCACAGACCTGCCGAGAGCCACGGCCTCCTGGCTGTGCCAGGGATCACCCCACCTGCTGTGGAATGCCGAGTAGATGGAACCATCCAGTACCTCGTGTTGTCTGGTTGCGCATATTGTGGACATTTCTGTGGTTCACCTCTGTCCCTGCCTGTGTCGTTGCATCAGTTTCACTCTTGAGTATGGCTCCTTGTCTGGGCACGCCGAGTGTGCGCTCACCTGTTCTACTGGTGGGCGTTTGAGTGGTTTCCCAGTTTGGGCTATTCTGAATAAAGCTGTTATGAATGTTCTTGTCCAAGTCTTCTTGTGAGTTTGTTTTTATTTTTCGTGGGCAAATACTTGGGAGTAGTGAACTTGCTGGGTCACAGGACAGGTGATGCTTGACTTTGTAAGAAATTGCCAATTGTTCTCTGAAGTGGTTGAGCCATTACAATCCTACCAGAAATGTAGAACAAGGGTTCCTGTTGTTCTACATCCTAGCCAGAAGTTTGATATTGTCAGTCTTTTTGATTTGTTGGAGATTTTAAACAGGCATTTCATGATCTGATTCAATAGAAAAGAAAAAAAAAAAAAAACAAAAAACAGCTGGGGGTGTAGCTCCATGGTAGAATGCTTGCCTTGCATTCATGAGGCCTGGGCTTTGATCCCTAGATATGGGGAAAAAAGTGAAAAATAATCACTCCACTGTAGAAAAGGTGTGTGAATGGGGAGCTAGGAGATGATCCCTGCCAGGGCCAATGGGGTAGGGGCTGTGGTTGGCTTCTGGGTGTGTTCTGAAGGTGTGTTGCTGAAGGACTGACTGAGGATGAGAAAGCCACCAGGCTGTGGGTTGGAGTTCCAGGAGGAGGTGGAGTTTCCTGGGGTGGGGAGCATATGCGAGTGATCTGTGGGCACCAGGAACTGAGGTCTGAACCGGTTGTGTTGGAGGTGTATGTTGATGTCCAGGTAGAAGTTAAGTGGCCGTGGGGGATCCAGCCACAATTAGAGGATCCGGGGATGTGAATGTAGTCCTCTCCATCACACAGAAGGTCTTGAATGGGGCAGCCTGAGATTATCTGGATGTGAGTTTTGGGTGTGGAGTGGGATCAGGAACTGAGCTTTG
This sequence comes from Geosciurus inauris, assembly GCA_004024805.1. Lineage (NCBI taxonomy): Eukaryota > Metazoa > Chordata > Mammalia > Rodentia > Sciuridae > Geosciurus > Geosciurus inauris. Next base: position 3,437 of record PVHX01015397.1, read on the forward strand.
TACCCGTGTTGAGAGGTCAAGGGGAATTGGCAAGAGAGAGAGGAGGACTGGCTAGTGAAGCCAAAAGAAAGCTCAGGGAGAGTGGTGTTGCAGAAGCTACGTGGTAGCACTAGAGGGGGAGGAGTGAGCAATCGGGTGCAGACAGGTACTGAGAAGTAGCCTTGGGTTTGGCTGAGTGCAGGTGGGGGCCTTGGGGAGTTGCACTGGTAGAGGGGCAAGGAGTGAACAGGGGGACACTAATGAGAGGGGCAGACATCTGGAAGCTTGGTGCAAAATGGATTGATAGCTGGAGAAGGATTTGGGTCAGGGGAGGGTTTTCTCTGTGACTTGATCACTTGGAATGATCAAACAGTGAGGGAGATGGAGATCCTCAAGAACAGAGTGCCTGGAGTTCTTAGACAGGTGAAGGGACCAGGTGCACCTGGAAGGCTGGCCCTGCAGAGGACACAGCAGGGAGGCTGGGGGTAGGTACAGGCCTAGCTGGCAAGGTATCCAGTGAGTATTGCAAGGGGCTGGCTGTAAGGAGAGAGGGCAAGTGTACCAGGAAAGTGTACACTTTCTGGATATGTAAGGATGTGTAGGGATGTGTAAACCCTTTAGCCATGTCCCCGCAGCCAGGACTAGGCTTCTCAGGCCAGCAGGAAAGGGAGGGCCAAGGGAGTGGTGGGCATGTCTGAGGGTAGTGCTGATGCTGGGTGGGATCCAGCATGGAAATGGATGGGTTCTGGATGCTGGGCTTTAAGCCTCTGTTGGACATTGTACCTTATTGGGTACCTTTAAGTCTCCCTAGCATATCATACCCCCTACCAGGCTGGAGTGCCTTTAAGCCCCCTAGAATATCACACTGCCAGCAAAATTTAAAAGTTGTAGTTTATATCATACTGTGGTTTATAAGTTGCCTGCTCTCTTATGAACCAGACTTGGTGTACATAGATTTCTTAAGTCACCGATCACTTACTACATCAAAAGTAACATAGTTCTTTTCCTATAAAAAGAACTTCCAGGTTGGACATATTCTTTTCAGGAATACATCCTGTAGGCCAAAGGAATGGCAACAAAAGCCCTCCTGAGATAATTTTTTTTTAAACACTTTTTAGTTGTAGGTGGACACAATATCTTTATTTTATTTATTTTTATGTGGTGCTGAGGATCGAACCCAGTGCCTCACGCATGCGAGGCAAGCACTCTACCACTGAGCCACAATCCCAGCCCGAGATAATTTTTTTTAAGGAGAAGGCCTTGATACAAATACTATTCCAGGAAGTTTTCCGTATGGATTTGCTGTTTGGTCAAATAGGTAGTAATGTCAGCAGCTGGGCAATTTGGAAGTTGAAATGAACCTTGGCTATAGTGATGGTGACATGTGTTGATGTCTCCATTTCAGAGAAGCTGGAGAAGATCAGGGATCATGAGCGAAAGGAGGAAACTTTTACGCCTGTGCCCAGCCCTTACTACATGGAGCTCACCAAACTCCTGCTCAATCAGTGAGTAGCTTTCCCTGTGAGCCCTGCCTGGGTGGACCCTGCTCTTCCTCTAGCCCTGCTCTCCCTTTTATTACCACAGAAAGTGCTGGCACTGGCCACCCAGTTCCCGGGATTGGTAATCTGGAGGTCATCTCTGCATATGTAGGATTGAGGGGTGCATGTGCTTTCTCCTCTCTGTCTCTCATTTTCCCTTCTTTCCAGCCCCTAGTAAATCCCTTGGTTCTTTCCATTCTACCTCCTGTCGCTTGACATTGGACCCCAGTGTGAGCCACTGTCATCTCCAGCAGAAACCTTTTTCTTAACTACATGTAGCTTACTTGGTGCAGCTTTACCCCTCTTTAGTCTGTCTGGAGCGTGTGGATTTGAGTATTGACTTTCACCGAAGAAGCCAGAGGGCTTATATTTGGCTTTGTCCTGAGCCAGGGAAACCACTCATGGCAAAAATATGCTCTATTGCCTGCATCCACACGAGCTCCCCATGGACTTCTAATTTCTTCATGTGGCAGCTGGAGTGATCCTTTAAAGATAAAACTGCCATGTGACTCTTCTCTTAAATCCTTGGTGCCTCCGATGGGAGGGAAAATCTTTGATGCCTTTCCAGAGTTTTATTGTATTTTTTGTTTTGTTTTGTTGTCCTGGGGGTTGAACCAAGGGATGTTGTACCACTGAGCTACATCCCAACTCTTTTTATTTTGAAACAGGCTCTCGCTAAGTTGCCTAAGCTGGCCTCAAATTTGCAATCCTTTGACCTTAGCCTCCCAAGTAGCTGGGATTACAGGCATGTGCTGCCACACCCAGCTTTCCAGGGTTTAGGTCCAAAGCCCTGACCAGGCCATTTTAGGCAGTGCACCGGCTGGTGTGGGTTTTTCCCTCCCTCCTTCACAGCTGTCCGCACTTCTTCCCTGTGTCTGTGGGGTTTGGATTCATGTTAGTCTCTTACTTCTGCAGTACTTTGATTTACTTTTTCGAGAGGCGGTCTCACTGTGTTGCCCTGCTGCCCTTGAACTCTTGGGGCTCAAGTGATACTCTGGCTTGGCTTCTTTCTTCTTCCAACATACTGGGTCCTCATGACTTTGCACACACTGCCCAGGAAGCCTGTCCATTCCTTTGCCCACATCACCTGTGGTTCAGTGTAACAAGTGTCCCTGCCAGATTAAATGTGCCTGCTCTCTTGGCAGCTCTGTGCTCTGCCAGTGCTGGCCATAGCTGCAGTTTTCTAATCATTTGGCTGTGCCATTACACCCTCACCCCCACATACCTGTTCTGAATGGCCAGGGACTGTCTTGAATGCTGTGTCCGCGCATGGTACCTGCTGTGCATGTTTGTTGAATGAATGAAATCAGCAAAGGGAAGGCAAGTGGATGGTTTTTCCTCAGAGCGTGACTTGCAGGTCAAGCTCTTGAAACTCCTTACTGAGCATGTTTTGGTTGATAAACTCAAGAGCAGAAGTAAAACTACAAATAGTCTGTGCTTCCACCACTAGTGCCTGCCTGCTGAATTTAAAGGGGCACTTTGGGTGCCTAATGGAGACTTGTCCTTAGGTTGGTACCATTCCTTGGGCAGATTCTGAGGAAAAACAAGGTGCCAGGAGTTGCTCTAGGCTTGGAGATGGTTATGTGGGCCTGTTCCTGGTTTTGTGGGGGAGAGGTGTGAACCTGTGAACCAGTTGTTACGCTACAGCTTGGTCAATGCTATAGTGGTGGTCAGTGCTGGTGGTGCCAGAGGAGGGCTCGGAGAAGGCTCTGAGAAGCTCAGGCTTGAGGAAAGGAACTTTCCTATGGCGAATGGAGGGAGAGGCCATGAGGCAGGAGCTGTGAAAGGCAGCATGAGGGGCCTAGGGAGGCAGAGGCATCTGTGTAGAATGCGAGCAGGTACAGGGGTGGGGGCACGGTTCTGTGGTGGTGAACTCCCAGGAAGGGCTGTCCTCGAGAGGGGTTCAAGAGGGACTGGCTTGGCTGTGGGAGCAGTGGCTGGAAGGAGAGAATATGGAGGCACATACTGTGTATGAATTAGTATTATCCACGTGAGAGGCCTGTGCATTTTTGGGGTTTTTGTTGTTTTTACTTGTAGATGAACATAATACCTTTATTTATTTATTTATTTATTTATGTGCAGTGCTAGGACCCAAACCAGTGCCTCACACGTGCGAGGCAGGCATTCTACCACTGAGCCACAACCCAGCCCCCACTTTTAGTTTTTGAAGTTCCTTATATCGTATGTGCACTTTTATCAAAAACCTCATTCTATAATTCATTTGGCTAAGGGACTGAATTTTGCCTTTGTTCTGCGGTTTAGTTGACAAGAACCTAGGGTCCTGGGTTGTTTGATCTGCTGTTCACAGCATAAGATCTAAATGTTTGGGCTTATACATGAAATTTCACTGCATGGATTTCCTGCTGTGGATCTGCCACCCACCAGTCCTGGGCTAACTGTAGCATGGAGATGCTCGCCTAGCCAAGAGCGCCTAGGGACGACAGCGTTTGCATCTGCTTTTATTTTCTGGCTTGTCTGTCTTTGAAGGTTGTTCTAGAGAGTCTTCCACAAAGGAAAGCCGTTACACCCTTGCTGGGTTGACTTCTGCCCAGGCTCACTGGGTGTGGATGTGCAATGCTTATGCTAATTTGCTACTTAACGTGATTTTTGTAACTTTTGATTTATCCACACAGCAGGACAGCCCTCCCCTGCGGGGCTTTCATGCGGACAGGAGTGCTGTAGGTGCTGAGATAGAGCTGGTGGTTTCCTTCCCTGATAGGCAGTGAGCCTGGATTGCTGGTGGGGAGTAAGGATCTGCTCAGCACTCTACATAAGGAGCCCTTGAAATCTATTCTAAATTTTGTGCAGTTACACAGCACAAAACACTGTCGTCCTGTGGCAGAGGATGTCTCACTTGGAGCTAGTTAGTGCTGGCAACAGCTGGACATGGGACAGTTGGCATGAGCGCACCTAATCCCAATGATTCAGGAGGCTGAGGTTGGAGGATGGCAGGTTTGAGGCCAGCCTGAGCAACTTATGGAGAGCTTGTCACAAAACAGACTGGATATGTAACTCAGTGGGTTCAACCATCTGTACCAAAAAAAAAAAAAAACCAAAGCAAAGAAAAACCAGCTTGGCAGCTGGACTTTCCTTGGTGCCATGCTTGGTCTACTGAAGTCCTTACATCTTAGTAATGACGACAGAGCAAAACAGATTTTCTACGTCAGGAATAGTTGGAATTCCCCTCCTGAATCTAAGCAGGATTTGAGGTTGCTGCTGTCAGCTTGTTTTCATCTGTCAGGCGTGTGCTTACGTTATCCCTTGCTTCCTAGTGCTTCAGATAACATCCCCAAAGCAGATGCAATCCGCACCTTGATCAAGGATCTGTGGGACACGCGCATGGCCAAGCTCCGGGTGTCTGCTGATAGTTTTGTGCGGCAGCAGGAGGCGCATGCCAAGGTAGGTGCTGCTCGCCTTTGCTATTGTCCCACCTAGAGCTGGTGGGCTCTGCTCCAGAGTCTTTATGCCCCTGGAGCGTCTCAGCCCAGCGTCCTGCCTGCTCAGGCTGCTGCACGCCGGGATTACCATCTGTGCTGGAGGTGCTCAGTGATAGGCCACTTGCCTGTCATGCCCTGGCATCTGGAGTAAGCTGGGGAAGCTCTCCACGTGTTATATACAATTAGCTGATGCGCTCTGGGCTTGATTTCCAGCACCACAAAAACACTAAAACCAAAAACCAACCAAAAAAAAAAAACAAAACATTGATTTGTTCTTAGTTTAGCTTTAATTCAAAATCAAAACTCCTTGGCTGACTGGGTGTGTTTTCTTTTGTTGCAGCTGGATAACTTGACTTTGATGGAGATCAATACCAGCGGGGCCTTTCTCACACAAGCACTCCATCACATGTACAAGCTCCGGACAAACCTCCAGCCTCCTGAGAGTGCCCCGTCTCAGGACTTCTAGTGGAGGGCCTGTGGTAGGCAAGGTCTAGCCTGTCTGGTAGCAGCCTGCTGGGTGGAGTTGGTGATAGATGGAGGTACTTGTGTATATGGAGTTCTGGAAACATTTTTAAATGTATGAAATGTGTGTGTACTGGTGCCGGGAATGCATCTGTAACATTGTACAGAAGCAAATTTGTGATTAGTTCTCAAAACTCAACTCCCCTGAGCTGGGCACAGTGGTGCATGCCTGTGATTCCAGCAACTTGGGAGACTGAGGCAGGCAGATTGCAAATTCTAGGCCAGCCTCAGCAAATTTAGTGAGGCCCTAAACAACTTGGTGAGACTTCAGCTCAAAATCAAAAATAGAAAGGGCCGAGATGTAGCTCAGTGGTAAAGCACCCTTGGATTCAATCCCCAGAACCAAAAACAAAGTCCCCCGAATATTCAATCCCCCATCTAGTTTTAGAAGCCAGTTTTTCTTCTGTGAGGAAAAGAAAAAAGTATTAGGCAACCAAGTCCTCCCGCCTGCTAAAGCCTTAGGTTTTCTGCATAAAGCTGTCACCCATGGTTGTGTCCAGTGACTGGTGTAGATACAGGAGTGGCGATGTGGCTGGGGGATTTTTTTCCCTCTTGATCCCAATTTCTTGGATTAAATTCACACCTTTCTAGAGGTGGTTCATGGAGGATGATGGTGAAGAGTGGCTGGTAACGCTGGCCAGTGTTTATCTTCTAAGCTACAATTTATAATAAAAACACCGTCAGCCAAAATCTGACCCTGTCGGGTTTCTGTCCTGTGGCCAAGATGATCTGATACTGACAGGCATGAGGTAGTTGGTTGGAAACTTCAGACCAACGTTCTGGGTGTTGGGGAACACCTGTCCCCGTATGTTAAGTGGGCCTGAGGACAGTGTTGGGAAGGGATGCCAGAGGTCCTGTGTCACTCCTGGTGGGGCAGAGGGCTCTTTGTTGTAGACTGCAGTGGCTCAGGGAATTAATTATCTTCTTCCTAAGAGAAAGGCACTTCAGTTTTAAACTGCATTTTGGAGTTGTTCGGCCCCTTACAGAAACTACCTTACCTTGGAGGGGACATGATTAGCCTGTGACACACAGTGTGTTCAGTCACCAGCTGGTTTTGACTTGGCAGCCAGGAAGTCAGAAGTTGTGTTGTGTGGCTTTGGATCCAAGCACATGTGGCCTGCTGGTCCTAGGGCATCACCCGGCATCTGCCCTCCTGGTTTGTTACTTGAGCACTGCTGCTCTGGTCCAGCTGCTGAGATGGTTCCAGAGCAGATGCTGTTTATCATGTGAACACTGGGCCAGACCTGGATGACTAGGACAGAAGATAGGGTATCTGATTAAAGGTGCTGTTGTTCAGACATTTGATTTCTCCTTTAGATGTCATCTGGGAACCTTCTAATGAAACCACTCAACACTGAGGAGGTCAGGGGCCTGTGTGTCTCCATTTTGCCCCTAGCACCTTGCTTTAAAACCTCAGCCAGCTGACGTACAGCTGAGTATCTTCAGGTCTGACCTGTGAAACTATGTGGAGTGGGTGGTTTTTTGTTTTGTTTTTTTAAATTTTTGGGGGGGTTCTTTATAACATAAAAGATTTTCCTCTTAACATGATTTAGGAAGATTTTATTTTTTGGATGTTGTCAGAAATTACATCAATATATTCATAAATACCTAATTACTACATTCAACAAATAATATTACAATACAGTTAATTCAAACAAGTACACTTAGAACAGGTTTAACTTCACAGCATCTAAACTGCCCCCAGAGTGACCGAGGCACTGTTTTCCTCCCTCCCGCCTGAGTCTGGGTTTGCTGTCCTAGCAGTGAAGCACAGGGCACACACAAGTGACACAGCCAGCGAGCATGGCTTCCTCAGGTCAAGGCAGAGTCTAGCAGTCAAGCACTGGATCAAAAAGCTGGGGACAGGCTACTGCAAGTAGGGACATGACGTCAAAGCATGGTTAGCAGGCAGAGTCGAGATCCTAGCCAAGGGGCTAATACACTGTAGGAAAGGAACAGAATCTGCTAAACAGCTCCATCTCCTGGTGGATCTTGGGAATTGTCTACACTTTTACGTGGCTCAGAGGGAAAGGGCAGATCTGGTCTGGTCTGAAATTTAGCTTACTTTTTGAGATTTGGCAGTATTGTGAGCTATGTGAGGAAAATACCATTGTTACAAACTTAACATTTCCTGTGTTTCGTTTCTTTGCTGCTAAAGATGTTGGCTCTTTTTAATACTCAGTATCCTTAGGGATTCAAGCTAGGACGATGACAGTACCAATTAAGTGTTTTAAGTTAAGATTAGAACTGAAATGTTGACTCCTGTCTTGGTCGTGTATCTGATAGGAATGGATTGGGGGCCTATTTTGTCCATTTGGCTCTGATTACACGAAACAACTCATTTTAAAGATCTGATTAAATGTGGAACCACATGACCTAGCATCAGAGGGTGTCCCTTGCATTTAGTAAGTTCCCCATCAGGACAGATGGCGGCTGTCTCTTCCAGGTGATATGGGTAGACACGTAGCTGAGGAGGACTGAGGTATTCACATAAATACTGACACACAGGTTACATAATCGGTTCTAGAGCAAATCTGATGTACTGCTCACCTTTTAAGAACAGTATGAAAAAAGCTGAATAAAAAAACCCTTCAGAGCCGGGCGTGTGCCACGCCCGTAATCCCAGCACTCTGGGAGGCTGAGACAGGAGAATCACGAGTTCAAAGCCAGCCTCAGCAATGGCGAGGCGCTAAGCAACTCAGACCCTGTCTCTACATAAAACACAGAATAGGGCTGGGGATGTGGCTCAGTGGTCGAGTGCCCCTGAGTTCAATCCCCGGTACCCCCCCCCCCAAAACCCTTCAGATTGTATGTTTTTTGTTAAGCCCATGTAAGGACAGACAGATGTGCTGTGTTCTCTGAGAATCATCTAGAGAATAGGTGTTTCAGAGTGTAGGGTGTCCTGCCGGGTGGGAGGACCCGTGGCCTGGCTGGTGCACTCTCATTTGCAAGCTGCTGTCTTAGCTGCCTTTGTGTGTGCTGCCTGACTTTGTTCTTGGGCTGTGATTGTCATATTACTTCTCGAGCACAAGAATATTCAGAGGTCTCCATGGAACAGGAGAACAGTGAGGCAGAGCGAGAGAGGCTCCAAGGCAGGCCAGGGTGGTGCTTCCATATTGCTAGCTTGGCACCTGGGCTCTGCATTCTCCATACCAGGAACTGCCCCCAGTGTCCAACCCAGGGAGTGCCCCCCAGGTGCAAGGGCGGGGCCACGCCCTTTCTGTTAAATGATCAGATCTACTTTTCCCTTTTACCTAAGTTAGCCAATGACATTACCAAGGTTGATTGGCAGAAGCACCCAGATGCCTGAAATGGGGGTGGTGGCCTGGGAATGCAGTGCTAACCTGCAGCTCTTAAGCCTTCACATCAGAAATGGCAGATTTTAAGCAGAGAAATTCAGTGGCAGTTTGCCTGCCTGCTGGCCGTGCAGTCCCCTCCACACACCTGTGGGTCATGTGGCTCCCTGTCTTGCAGTACAGCCTTTTAAGTCTCTTTCTGTTGCTTCTGGGATGAGGAAGGCTCCCGGCTACTGGCGATACTGGTGACACTTACTGTCTGAGTGTGCTAATAACTGGAAGGTTCTCGGCAGTCATACAGGCAGGCATGACAGCAGCTACCAGCAAGCCGCTCTGCACAACCAGGGCTCATGAATGCAGCAGCAAGTGACCAGTCCAAGCCAGGAGTCCTGCTCAGCCCACCCCCGGGACAGCCAGGCTCTGGTTAGGGCCCTCTCCTATAAGAGGCATCAGAAGGAGCAGCAGCCAGGACTGGGCGGCCCCCCAGTGCTTCACAGGGTCACAGGGTTGTGATCTCCCCAGTGTCTGGTGGTTCTTGTGCCTGTCACAGTAAGTTCAAAAGGCATTCGGCTCAGACACTGTCAACCCTACTTCAGGCCCTCACATAGCTTTGCATCTCCAGCCCCGACATCTCTGCCCTCTCCCTGCTGTGTGTGTCCGCGCTAGGGCAGTGTTCACGCCTGCAAGGTTCTTAGGGAGACCCCTGTGTGCACGTGGCTGTTGCTCGGGCTGTCTTGCTCCCACCACACTTCCCTCCTCACTTCACAGCAGCGGGTGACACTTGTTCTGTCTGCTGTAACCTTGTTCTAGTGCTGGGTGGGAGGTAAGAAGTAATGCATGGCTTTCTACATTGGTTTCTGGTGCAACTCAAAAATGAAGTGATCGCATAGGCGCCAGTGGTAAGCTCTTTTACTTTTCTTCTTCTTTAATTTTTAAAAACACTTCAATATTTTAATGTCCTGACCAGCAGCAGTACAAACACTAAAAGCAAGGATTTTTTCTTTTGCCCAGAAAAAAACAAAACAAAACAACCCCCAAACAGGAAAAACAAACAAAATCCCCCAAACCACATATTAAAAATGGCAGGCTTTTTATAACAATAATTAAAGTAATAAAAACATACAAAACTTTTTTTTTTTAATATATATACACAGTACAAGGCTGAAGCACCTTTGACTTTTCTCTCAAAATTTACGTTTGTATGAAAACACCACCCACTGCAGTAACAACTTGGTGGGTGTGACTGTGTACATAGAGCTCTGTACATTCTCCCCATGGAGTGATAAAAAGGTCCCTCAGTCGTGGGTCTGTTTATCTTTAGGTGAGAGCGTTTCCAGGCAGAAGCCTTGGATTGCTCTGTGTGCTCCTAGGACCTGTTGCTTTGAAGATAATTTTGCAGAAAACTAACAAACAAATAAGCCCTTTACTGAGATTGCACCCAGCCTTTTCTCCAGCTGAAGCGAGTCCCACTCCCTGTAGGAAGGAGGCCAACTCCAGGGTGGCAGCAAGAGCACCTGGTTCTTGCGGCACAGTAATGTGGCCACACGAGAAGCAGAAGCGGCCGGGTCTGATCCAACCACATGACCGGGGGAACACATGGCATCGCTTTAGTGTTGGTAATGGAGCCTTCGTTTCCAGATTAAAAAAAGAATGACGGGGGAGGAGGAATAAAACCACCTTTAGAAAGAAAAACCACGGGCGTCCCACAAGGGCTGCTCGCTGAGTGACAAGAGGTGATTCAATTGCATTGAAGTCAAGGTGAGTTCGTTCATCTTTGTCTGGAGCCTGGAATCCTTTGCTTCATGCATGGCACATTCTCATTTTTTAAGCTTCAAACCTCCCAGTGAAAAATATTAAATATTCAAGGTAATAAAATAGATAATATTTCTATACTATAGGTTCGGCCTAGTGCAAGGGAAACCGTCACCTCGGATATCCCTTAAAGTAGCCCCTGGGCCAGTGCATGGCGGGCAAGGCAAGGCACTTCCGTAAGTGGTCCAGTTCTGCCTGGAGCCGCTCCCTCTCTGAGACAATCTTCTGCTTCTGGCTCCTCAACTCCTAGGGAGGGGAAATTCTTGTCAAAACAAATTTCATTCCATCTGTAAGCATGTGCGTGTGGTGCAAGTGTGCTGTGGAGAGGTAGCCCTGGCACTAGAATGTCAAGCTGGGAAGGGGATATTTTCAGACAGTGAGTGGCCTCTGGGGACAGTCTGAACTGGCTCTTCCAGAGCCTCAGATTCTGGCAATTCCTACTCTTTTGGAACAGGGGATTGAACCCAGGGGTGCTCTACCACTTAGCGAGACCCTATCTCAAAATTTAAAAAATAAGGCTAAGTCACTGAGGCTGGCCTGGAACTGGCAGTCCTCCAGCCTTGGCCTCTGGAGTCCACTGCACCCAGCAGTAACACCTGCTCTTGAAGAACCAGCATGTACACTGCTTGAGCTCAAAGCCTGAGTTCTGAGAATCCCCTCTGCCAACAAAATCCTCTTCTGTCCCCCTTAGCAAACAGCAGCGGGCGGGAGCCGTTCCCAGCAGCACCTCTGCCTCCCACGAGCGGAAGATAACCACCCTCCTTTGTTGGCTCTTGAATAATCCACTGGTGTCTGAATTTCCCTCTAAAATGACAAGTTTTGACCTCTTTTAGGAGCTCTCCCCTCTACAACGTGGGGCTATTCAAGTCTCGAGACCCCCTACTCACCGCCATGCTGTGGGAGAGCTGCTCCGCTGCCAGACTGAGGCTGTGGTGCTGCGCCTCCAGCCGCCGGCACTGTGTCTGTAACACCTGCCGCTCCAGGTTTTGCTCTGAAAAGACAAGAAGGGGCGCTGCATCATGAAGCAGGGAGCACGCGTCGTCTTGGCCCCGCAGCAGCTAGCCTCTTGCTAGTGCAGGTAGCAGAGGCCTCTCCTGGGGACCACCGTGCTCCCCACCCTTTGAACTGTACAGTACTGAATGAAGCCAGTCCAGTGGGATGATAAACTGCCTTTTGATTCAGATCTTTTAAGAGACTAGGAAGATAGTAGGTTTTTAAGATTCAGCTTTCAAAACCAAAGATTTTAAAAGGCAGGCTGCCCAATTTTAGAGAGGCTGGAACAATTTTGATAGCAAAATAAATATAGTTAATACCACTTAACAAACCAAAATCCCAATCCCAAAAGTACTAACAGTCCAATTCAGGGAGGGTACAATATGGGGGGCGGGGTGGAGATGACATGGTCATCGACAAGAATGGAAAATACATTAACTTGACAACTGTACATCATAAACTCAGCAAATTTAAATGGAACGCTTCTCAAGTTTCACCAACAAGAATCCACTAATGCCTCAGCAGTAGAGGTCCTAGTCGATGCAGCATGACAAGAAAACCAGAAATACGAAAATTCAAAGGGAAAGAACCACACTTGTTATTTGCAAAAGGTCTGTTTACCTATGATTGCTACCTAGGGCTTAACCAGAGTCCAAAATAAAAGCCAGGTGACACCTAAACTAAATCCAGTAAAAGAAAACTGGTCATGGATAAGCATTTTAAACCATATTCATAAACAAGATACTAATTATCCCTAAACCTGTAAATTCAATGCAACTGAAAATCCTAATAGGAGTTTTTTTTTTTGGGGGGGGGGTGGTGGGGATATTGTGTAACAAGATGATCCTAAAATTCATGGAAGGGAGCCAAGGGCTGACCAGCTGAGCAATAGCTCAGAGAGTCAGGACAAGTCTGTTCAGAGAACAGAGAAGGTGCTAAGCTAGGGCCCAACTTAGACACCCAGACAGACCTGCCTCCATACACAGGTGAACCCCAAACATGAGAAAGCAACATTTGAGAGATGAAGACATCCTCAAATACTTGGGATAGGGAAAACACTCCAGACAAGGTACTGGAAAGAACTTTCTTGAAATGACTCCTAGTCATAACCAATTTGTGTGTGCACTCCTGGGGACTGAACCCAAGACTTCCAGCATGCTAGGCAGGTGCTTTACCACTAAGCTAATCCCCGTCCCTTTTCTTTTTACTTTGAGACAGGGTCTCACTAAGGTGCCAGGCTTGCCTCGCACTTGTGATATTCCTGTTTCAGCGTCCCAAGCTGGTGTCACGGGAGCATGCTGAGGCAGTCTGCCCTGCCATCAAGTCTTTTCTGACTTGCTGATCATTTATGTAGTGCTGGAGGTGAGACCCGGGGCCTCGTTCATTCTAGGCAAGCACTCTACCACTGAGCCCCAGCCCAGCCCCTGCAATCAAGTCTTAACATTATTTACAGCACAGCCACCTGTGATCAAAATGGAAACTATGATATTAGATGATAAACAAACTGCAGGAGGCAACAGCGGTGCCCTGACATTCGCTCGCCATGCTGGCACATGCCGGCGCATCCCCGTGACGTGCACAGCAAGGATGGTGGGGGAGGCTGAGCGTTCTCACTCTCCCCTATGAGGCCCCGTGGGCATTCTGGGGAGGAGGAAACAGGAGGTGGCGTGCTGTGAGCACAGTGACAGTGCCAGCACTCCGGCGGGACCTAGCGTGGGATATGCATGCCCGAGCACCAATCACAGGCTCTCTGGAGGGCGGAGGTGTGCACTCCTAACTGAGAGCAAAGCAGCCTGGGTTGTGCCAGCCTTGGCCAAGCCTGGGGCAGGATCCAGAAGTGAACCTAGTAGAGTCAGCTCAAAACACAGCTGGCACCATGACGCGGTCTTGTTATGTCTCCCAGAGACACGACCATACACATGGTGGCAGGCTCGCCACCAGGACTTGGCACACGAGGTGACAGCTCAAGGAGCAAGGCCCGTCTGAGCTGTCATGCTGAGTAACAGGTGCCACTCATGGCTAATGCTATCATGCTTCACCATGCCCAGGGTCTGGGCACATAGCTGTTACTGAGTAGGTGCCTGACACGTGCAAAGGCCCAAGTTCCAGTCCAGCAGCCTCCCTGCCAAAAACCCAAACCCACAACTGCCCCAGTGAGAATGGCCTCAGGTTTGAGCATGAGTAATTACCACTGCCAGAGGCAGGAACCTGAGGAAATTCACCTTCTGGAACTGGCATCTAGGTACCCAGAAGAGTTCCAGCACCATGACTCAAAAGTAGCCCCTGAGGCTAGCAGGAGCCTGTGTCCATCAGTGCTGTGGCTTCCTCCCCCAGCGCACTTGACCCGCACTCCCCCCCACCCTGTACCTTCTACATGCTCCTGGTAAGCTTCAAAAATTGCCTCAATCCCTTGCCACTTGCGCCTAGGGGCCGCCTCCTCCTCTTCACCGTCCTCTTCACTGTCCTCCTCCTCCTCTGAGTCTGGGTCCATCTCCTGTATGGGAGGGCCCTTCCTCCCAGCTGGGAGATCCTGTTGCCCGTTATGCTGGGGCAGGGGGACCCGACTGGAGGACTGCAGCTCAGGAATGTTGTAGTGGACGGATGTGTCGACCTTGTGGTTCTGCTCTGCGGACAGCACAGCCACACTCCCTGGGGAGGGAAAATTGGGTATCTCAAGGCAAGGTCTCCAGAGGAGGCTTGCCACACCTTTGGTGCAGTCGCATGACTGCAGTCTCCAGGCAGACTAAAGAGAGTAGGGGAGCCCAGGGCGGCTCTGCGAGGGGGCGGGAAGCAGACTGCTGTGTGACCTTGGGCAAGTCCACCTCCGCCCTCAATAAATACAGCCCCTCCTGCGAAGGGCACGAGCGGCTCGGCCCCTGAGCACAGGGCCTGCACCACCTGTGGCATGGCCCTGCCGCCTGGGAGTGCGTGCTGCCTCCCCGCACCTCGGAGCTGGATTCGGGGCTGGCAGAGTTGGTGGCCTGCTGTGGCAGCACGTGGAAGTGGGTGAAATAAAATGAGGGAGGAAAACTAGCCCAGGACCACAGACAGGCGTGTGTGAGGTGCAGCTGGAAGGAGCAGGAGGGTGGTTCAAAGTCTGTGAAAGCACGTCAAAATCCACCCTAGAGTAGGGACCCATCTGCCTCTTGTAAAACATTCATCTTGAAAAATGATACTTCCTAATAAATTCACGATAAAAATCCAGTAACACTCCCTAATTGTTGTGGAGTCTTTTTCTTCTTTTTTCCTTCAGTGCTGGGGATGGAACCCAAAGTCTCATGCATGCTAGGCACGTGCGCTACCACTGAGCTGGCCCCTCGCCCTGGGGAGTCTTTTAATCACCGCAAAACCCACTACCCAGAGTCCTTTGCTTCCTGGGGACTGATTCATCTCTGCTGACAGTGTGAACTCAGGTGGAAGACCCAGCTCTGTAGCAGAGCTGGATGTCTGTTAGGTCAGCTTTAAAGGCACGGAGCAACACGCACCTAAACAACATTCTGGCACAATGGCTGGCTACTGCAGCTCACATTCATCTCACACCCAGTAGTTGCTGGTTGAGGATTTTTTTTGGTACTAAGAATTGAACAAAGCAGCACTTTGCTACTGGGCCACATCCCCAGCCCTTTTTACTTTTTGAGACAGGGTCTCACTAAGTTTTTTAGGGCCTAGCTAAGTTGCTGGGGCTGGTCTCGAACTTGTGATCCTCCTGTCTCAGTCTCCTGAATCACAGGGATCACAGGCCACCACCACCACACCCAACTGTTGATGATTTTTAAAAAATGTGAGTGTTAAGTTTTGATTAATTGAGAATTAAATGCAGTGATCCCTGTTCTCTGACCTTCAGTGATACCCACCAAAATTTAAGAGGGGGTGGGAGTGTGGGGTCACTACACACTTGCTGGGTCTCATGGAATGGGCGCACGCACACTGAAGAGGGGGCCCACTCTGCTGTGGACGACAGGACTGTCCTTGTCAAGGCAGCACCTCCTCTGCCCTTGCTGCACTTGAGGGCACACTTGCTGTTGCGTCCCGGAGCACACTCCACAGAGCAGCTGCTCTGGGTGCACCTGGGGGCCTGTTAGAAATGGAATCTTGGGTCTTGCCCTAGACCTGTGCCTGATGAGACCCCCAGGCACCCGGTGGGCACTGAAGTTTGAGAGGTACGCACACGGCTGAGGGGAGCAGGCCCACTGCTGCGCTAAGCAGCTGGCGTGCAACCACAGTAAGTGGCCACTGTCTCTCTCGGGTGGACGGCAGCTTCGTTACCTTTATGCTTCTGCAGGGCTTTCTGGGTGGACTGCAGCACCGACTCATGGAACTGATGTGCAAACTCTTCCGCCATGAAGGGCTCCCACGGCTTGCTCTTCCCGTTGATGCTGTGGGACAATGGCACAGGAATGTCCTTGGGTGCAGCACCCCGGATGTAATGAAGCATGCTCAGGTTCTTCTTGCCCCCGGGGGCCTCGCTCAGCCTGGCCTTCTCACCGCTGGTAGGAGCTGGCTCCTGGACTCTCGAGAGCTCTTGAGGCCGGAGCTGTTCCAGTCTCCCAGTCTCCGTGGCCTTTGGGATGTCGGACAAGGAGGCAGCGACCCCAACAGGCTTATCTACCTCCAGAGAAGATGGCTGCGTGGCTGGTTCTTTGAGAGACAGAAAATGAGAGCAGGTTAAGAGCAGCAAGTTAACAGGCCAAGTGTGTAGCACGCAGACCCTGGGTCTCTAGGAGCTTACGTTCAACAAAGACCTAGTGCAAAGAGCCAAGACTTGGGGACATTGAATTAATTGTGCGCGGATAAGGCCGAAGACATGGAGTGCCGAGCAGCAGGTCCATCCGGGAACGGTGCCCCCAGAGCGCATCTGGGAAGAAACAGATCGGAAGGAAGAAGCAAGTCACTTCTGGTCCCAAAAAGGTAGGGAGCTGTTTAGTCCAGCTGGATGGAAAGAGCACCCGAGCAGCAGAGCGAAGAGGACTGCGTAAGGCTTCCTGCTTCCTGCGGCTGCACAGAGGCAGTCAGAGGAGGGAGGTGAGGGCAGGTGCTGGCGAGGCAGGGCGCACACAGGCTCAGGCCTCAGGCTCCACCCACGATGACCACCAGGTGGCTTCATGGCAGCAAGCACCCTCCCTCAGCTCTGCGCCCGCCTGCAAACCCATACTGTGTCCGCAGACCTGTGCCAGCGTGCGCGAGCCACGAACTGTACAGGAGAGATGGAGAGAAGATGGGAGAAGCGCTGTCTCCAGCAGGCCAGGTTTACGATGATGACGACCTCGAGTGTCACCTCTGACCCTGGGCAGCCCACAGTTCCGGCTGGTGGTGGGTGGGGCTGTCCTTCCCTTACCGCTCAAGGAGACGGCAGGACTGTCCCTCGGAGAGTCTGTCAGTGAGTCTGCCACTGCTGCTGACAGTGCCCTCTGCTTCACGGCACGGAGCATTTCAACAAGGCTCTCTTTGTCTGTGAGAAAAGCAGCCCGAGGTTAACGAGGCAGCCGTCCTCTGAGAGGGAAGGAAGGCGGGAGTCTAGCCCCGCTGCGACTGGCAGGGCGAACCCTTTAAACTAAGAACTGAGACCAAGTGCCATGGGACGGAGCTTCTGTGTACACGCAGGCCAGGTTCCTGGGTTCCCAATGCACGTCCCACATGTGCTCCACACAGCTGTGTGCAGCGTAGGGCTCTGGAGAACTGGTGCCGTGGTACTCTTATTTAAAAGACAATGAGATGGCCCCTGTGAAAGGAGACAACCGGAGGCTGTGGAGGCCTCTGGGGCACAGGGCCCCATCCAGCATGCCTGGTGCTTCAGTGCAGCCTCAGGATCATGGCCATTTCCTGAAAAGGAACGCAGACCCCAAGTTCCACACCACAGGTTCCTGTTTCAGCGGTACTTCCTGCCAGCTACGAAACTAAGAGGCCACGGTGCTGATGCTTCCTCTAGAAATTCAGCCAGGTGAAAAGAAGGTTTTTGCAAACACAACTAGACATGTTTCCAGGGATTTGTGCTGGCAATCAACCTGTCACTAACCCTTAAAGGGAAAGCAGAGCACAACCTGCTGTTACAATGAGAACAAATTGCTACACCTCAGCAAAGGGACGTGCCGAGGCAATGACGGGCCCTGAGGTCCTCTTTGCTTCCCCTTGACTTTCTTAGCACCAGGCTGGTGTGTCAGGCAGGCCGAGGAAGCGGAAGTCCTACAAAGTGCTGCAGGCACCATCTCTCCTGCACGATGGCTCTGAGCCCAGAGGGTCTTTCCCAACGTGGCCAGACCCATCTGGAAGCATCTTTCAGGGCAAGCTGTCTGCTCAGCATGCGTTGGTTGTACCTGTGGCTGCAGGCCACCCCTCTACCTCCCTCTCCAGGCCTCCTGCCATCAGAACATAAAGCCCAGCAGAACTTAGTGGCCCACCCAGAGGAAGAGCTGCAGCTTGCAAACCCAGAGTGCCTGGCAAACGGAGGACAGTGCCTCCCACACTCCCAGGTGGAGTCCCTGAAGTGTGGTGCTCAGAGACCCGCCTTCTCAGGCGCTAGAAGATGGAGGTGCCAGGTAGTGCCAGGTCCAGACAGGCTGCACCCGCAGGAGGACCACTAGGACTTCACGTCCACACAGGACGCAACAAGAGGAAATGGGCTTCAAGGGGACAGCAGCCCTGGTGGGCCTCTTCAGAAGCGCGTGCCATCCTGGGAGCCCCGTCTGCCCACCCACACGGGCGGGAGAGGCCGTACCTTTCCTCTTCTCGGCACTGATGTGAGTCAAGTTGAAGATGGTCAGGAACTTCCTCTTCTCCTCGAAGTTGGGACTGTTGTTCATCTCGTCGGGGCTGTAGCGGGTGGACAGCGCCAGTCTCGGCGAAGGCGTCTGCCGCTTCCTCTGAACCGCTGGGGGCGAGGGGCTCCTCTCCCTCAGCATCCGCCGTCGCTTCCTCCGCTTCTGGGCCACCAGTTCCTCCTTTTGCTGTTGGGTGGTCAAGCCAAAAAGTTGCAAAAACTCTAGCTTCTGGATTGGGAAAGAAAACAGATGAGTTGGAAACACTGCAGTGGTCTGTGCTCGCCATCCCGGGCTCCCCTCCTGGGGTCCCCCCGTCTGTGCTGTGGCCAACTCGGTGCCAGGAAGCGTGGACTGGGGGATTCCGAACCGAGAGGCAGGCCCAACACAGGGACCAAGAGCCCAGCCCCAAGCATGCCCCGGAGGTGAGGAGGTCACTACCTCGGAGGATGTGTCCAGTTTGAGCGGAGGCTGCTCAGCTACACAGCGGAGGTGGGCCCTGACCTCCTCCTCGTCGCTCTCGTCGCAGGACTCGTCGAGGTTGTAGTAGTGCCCTGGTGGCAGAAGCTGCGCTCAGTCAAGGAGCCTCAGGCTCCGGCAGAGACCGGCCACCGGGCTGCCTGCTGGTCTCCTGGAGCACCCCAAAACCAGTTCCTTCCAACTCTACTGGGCACCTGCATGAGGCACAGCAGGTGCCCAGCTTTCCTGGTGCCAAGAGGCTGGGCTGACAGGCCCCGCCAGCAGGTGCCGTTGGTGCACACGTGCTCCCTCCTGTGACCATCCAAGCTTCCCCTGGGGGACAGGGCCCTCTGCTCCATGGTCACAGGGTGGCTGGCCCTCTCCTCCTTCACGAGGAGTGGGGATGAAAACCCCAGTGTAGCCCCGTCTACCCTAGACCAGCAACCCAGTAACTCGGCCACACTCTAGCTCTGCCGAGAGGAGCCGAGTTTCCAGGAGAAGCCAAACTGGCACAGAGCTCGATGGGCATTGCCACGTGTCCTCTGAGGAGCTGAGTCCCACATCTTGCTGGCCAGGCAGTGGCAGAGGGGCAGGGCTTTGCTTCCTTCACCAGTGGAACAAAAGTGCCCAGCTCCCGGCCTGGCCTGGGTGGTGCCAGCCGCACCACTCTCTAGCCACCTGTCTACAACTGACACCAACCCAGTACACAGAGCCCTGCCAGGCCCAGGTCTGGACTGTCACCAGCCTCCTCCCCTGTTAATGTTTAACATTTAAAATCATCTCAGGAGTCTCCATTCACCACCTATTAGCCCTGTGCATCTGCCGCACTGTCGTACACACAGCCTTGGTTTGCCTGTCTGGGACAGTGCACCACGGCCGGACAGGGCAGGGGTCTGGGTCTGCCTCCCCAGCGGAAGCATCAGGTTGCTGTATAAAGGTCTGCAAACTGGCTTCCTAGAACCTGTTAACACCCCTGCACTGGGAGTGGGGTGAGCTGGCACTAGGATCCCTCATGCTGCTAAATTCCAATTCCCCAGCAGGCTGGGTCCCAAGAGGCCACACCTTTCTCCTGTGCCTCTCGCCGCCGGCGCTCCTCTAGGTCCAGCTTGCTGACCAGCCTCCGGCGCTGCTGTAGGAACTCGTCGTAGATGTAGGCAGGGTCAGGGCCCCTGGGTGTTGGGTGCCGGTAAGGTGAGCCAGGCTTCAAGGGCCCACTGAGCTCCCCGAAAGAAGCTGCCTGGGGGAGGGAAGCTCGCTGCTGGCCCAGGACGGTCTGCGTGGACTTCTCAAGCTCGGCGAGAAAGGGCCCAGGCCCTGGGGGGAAGGCCTGGGGCTCCAGGCTTCCCATCTCCCTCGGTGGGGGCTGGTACTTGTCCAGGGGGGCAGCCTCGCGCTTCCGGGGCTCCTCAGCCTTCTCTGGGCAATAGACACGCTCCACCTTCACCAGTGGCACAGCAGCCTGGCGGCTGGGCTCATATGCAGCTGCATGGCTGTGCAGAGTGTGGCTCTCAGCGCGCCGCGTCTCCAAGGTGGTGTCCATCATGGACACTGGGTTCCAGAGGGCCGTGGGCACGGTGTGGTGCTGAGGCTTCGGCGAGATGAGAGGTGGGGGCCCACCAAAGTGCTGCGGAGTGTCACGGCTGCTCTGCTCGTGACGGCTTGGTCCTGGCCTATGGAGAGAGCAGACCAATGCGTCAGTCGCAGGGGAGCACAACCGTCAGTCACCTGGCTGCCTGCTGGCCTCTCAGGTCTCACATGAGGCTCCTTTGAGAACTGGACTGGAGGGAAAGGAAAGGATGCTGCTTGTGTGCCAAGTCCCAGGGTTGAGGCTTCAAGTCCCTCCACTCTGAAAACTGGGGCAGGTTGTGCACAGATTTGCCTCGAGGACAGGGAGGCTCAGAACAGAAGCTGCCTGTGAAGCTGCAGACCCGGTTTCCTGCCTGCTGTACAAACACCCATGAGCACGAGCCCGCATCCAGGCAAATCCATCCCTTAGTGACATGTGGCCCTGCCACTGGCCTCTCCTTCAGCCAAGCCAAGCATTGGGCAGGTAACGGAGGGTGGGTTAGCCCTCTGCACAGGGGCCATGACCCTTCTCCTGGTGTCCTCACAGGAGGCAGAGATACTCAGACACAAGCTCTGTCTGCCCAGCCCAGAGCCAGACCCACAACGAGGGAGCCACAAGGGAGCCACGCCCATGAGGCGGAGCCCAAGCTGCCAGGCCCCCTGGTGGTCTTCATCAGAACTGCAGTGGCTCCTCCCCCTTGAGGGCCCAGGCAGGAGGGTGCTGGGGATCTTTAGTGCAGGGGACCTTCCTGTAGACAGGAAGCTTTCCACATGGCTATTATAAATGTTTCCCTGTGCACTTAAAATAAGTCATTTCACAAAAGGCTATTTTCAAAAAAACGCTATCTTCCAAGGCTTTTTAAAGACATACAAGATGTCTGAATCCATGCTGCCCAGTGGCCTAGGTCAAGGGCTGCAGGAAGGAAAGGGCAGAGGTCAGGCCCCCAGTCCTCCCTTCCCACCCAGCTGGGGCACTGTGCAAGGGAGCATCACGGCTGCTTCTCGTTGCCACAGTCTTAGTTGTGACCCCACAAGCCGTGGACACAGGGACCGCCACCAAGAAACTGTACCACAGGAGAACAGCAAAGCAGCAAAACTGTTAGCAGAATAAATATTTCACACACCAGGCCAAACACTGAACAGTTTTCCAGCTGAGAGCACAAGGACCCTGTCAGAATGTCAAGTTTACGAGGCTACAGAGCCATGAATGCAGCCCGGCAGTGGGCCTCCATGCCCCACAGTGGCCCCCACAGTGGCTCCCCCAGTGGAAAGCATGTGTGTGGACCAGGCCCTGACACCTGCGTGGAGTCCTGAGAGCCCTGAGGAGGGAGATGCTTGGGCAGCTGAGTGCCCAGACTTCACCAGGGAGGCTCTCAGGCCTCAGTGCGAGGCAAGTCTGCAAGGCAGAGGGCAGCTCCCTGAGCAGACAGGGTGGACGCAGGGGAGCGCCTGCCGCAGAGGGGACCTCAGCACAGCTGTGTTGGGTAGCAAGGGGCCCAGGGCCCTCCAGTCGCCCTGTTTAGCCCAGCTAATCCCCTTGCTGCCCTGCTCAGGGAGGGCGTAGAGATCTGAGCGGCAGGGTGCCCGGGTCCCGACAGCACCGCAGCTGTGGAGGGCGGCAAGATGCTGAGGAATCGGGATTCCCGCCCACCCTCCTGTGCTGAGGACACAGAACAGAAGCTGTGTCCCTGGGAGGCACAGAAGGCCTGGCTCTCCAGAATGGCGGCAGGATGCCCAGGCAAGTGGGAACAGGGAGGTCTAGGGGCTGCTGGTGACCAGCGCACAGGCCAGTGTTAGCAGCCGGGGACCAGATGACAGATACAGGACCCCAAGAAATTCTAAGAGGGTTTAAAAAAAAAAAAGAAAAGAAAAAAAGATCCGTCTCTTATTTTAAAAGCAATAAAGCTCATCTTTTCCTTAATTAAAAATTAAAGGCAGGCCCCATCTCGAGGGGGTAAAAAAAAAAACTAAAGAGCAGAATAAAGTAGAGAAAACAGACTTGAGTAACCAAGGCTCCTTTCCGTTGCCAAAAATGGTGCACCAGGCTGCACCTGGCTGCACGTGAGGGGCCCTGGTGCTGGACGGGCGGGTGGCTCTGCTCGCAGAGCCTCTGAGCTGTCTGCACCCTCAGCTTCCCCACAGGCAAGGGAGCATAGGGCGAGGCCTGGAGGCACAGACGCAGGGTGCTGGGCGGCCACAGGTGCCCCTCTTGGGAGGTCCCCGCCTGCTGCCCCACCTGGTGCTGTCCGGCCGGTGCTCCGCCTCGGTGGGCACTGGGGGCCGGCCCATGTCCAGGTGCTGCTCCAGCACCTGCTGCCGGAACTCGGACACCTGCGACTGCCGGTCTTCCTTCTCCTGGCGCAGCCGCCGCTGACGCGCCAGCCACTT
The DNA here is from genome assembly GCA_004024805.1 of Geosciurus inauris. Classification (NCBI taxonomy): domain Eukaryota; kingdom Metazoa; phylum Chordata; class Mammalia; order Rodentia; family Sciuridae; genus Geosciurus; species Geosciurus inauris. The sequence continues at coordinate 26,179 of PVHX01015397.1, forward strand.
CTCCTCCTCGTTGGTGCGCTGGATCAGCAGGGCAGTGGCAGCACTGCTGCCCGGCACAGAGAAGATGCCGTGGCTGGAGATGAGGCTGGGCACGCTGTGGTGCGCCGTGGGTACCGGGTGCAAAGCGTGCTGCACAGGCTTGGGCGCCTGCAGGCCCACGTCCTTCAGCTTCTCTGTGGGGAGAAATGCCGTCACAGCAGGGTCCCTGTGCCCTGCAGCCCCTCTCGCTGCCCTTCCACACCCTCAGGGAGCACTCTGGAGGCTCATCTCGCCCTCAGAGAGCAGCGCGCCGCGGCTGCCCAGCCATCTACACTGGCTCAAAGAGCAGACTGAGACATTCTCAGAAATCACAGGAGCTGGCTGATGGGCACAGCCATTATTGACAGCTGCATTAAACCACTGTCAGTGACATAAATTGCATTCAACGCAAAGCTGCGGCCGGAGGCGGCTTATCACGTCCACATTCTTGGGGCGCCTCGTCTACCTCTTCTGTACTGGGCGCCACCGCGCATCTCCACGTTGCTTGCCCACATGGCCCCGTGGCTTGAAACCAGTCATGGCAATGGGCAGATGCTACACGGGGCTCTTCCCTGCAGAGCTGGGTGTGCCGTTCACCAGGACGCCCGGGCCGCCTGTATGTCTCCCTCCTCCCGACAGCCCAGGTACCTGCTCGGGTGGGCGTCAGCTGCTCCGCGGGCTTGACTCGCTCCTCGGTGGCGTGGCCGCGAAGCCCGTGCAGCTCGGCCACAGGCAGGAAGGCCGGCTCCAGCGCCTTGGCCGCCAGCAGCTCCTTCTCCCGCGCCCGCTGCTCCCGCTGGCGCTCCAGCTCCCGCTCGCGCTCCTTCTCCCGCTCGCGCTCCAGCTCCTTCTCCCGCTCCTTCTCCCGCTCGCGCTCCTTCTCCCGCTCGCGCTCCTTCTCCCGCTCGCGGTCGGCCTCCCGCTCCCGCTCCCGCTCTCTCTCCCTTCGCAGCTCCTCATCCATCTGTAGCCTGTGGGGCAAGCAGAGAGGGCTCGGGACCCTGCGAGGGCAGGCCTCCCAGGGCTCGCAACAGGGACAGGGAGAGCCAGGCCCTCCCTCATCGAGCCAAGAAGAACCTCAAAGTCCAGAGTTACCCGGAAACCCCCAAGTGCCCTGCAGCCCCTCGGCCTGCTGCACGTCCCCAACAGCAGAGCTGCCACACAGGCCCTGTTCTATCAGCTCAAAGCAAGCAGTCGCCACCCCCTTCAACAGGTAAAGAACCCAGCACCAAGGTGAGGAGTCCACCAGTCCCGCCTGACGGCGCAGAACCAGGCTCCAGCCCGCTGCCGTCCAGGAACAGAGGGGACCCACCGCCCGCAGCCCAGGACGAGGCTCACCTCTCTGCACTAAGGCTGGACATTCGCTCAGAGTGCAGCGCTGCGAGGGACGAGTGGGCGAGCTCGGGGGGGTAGCGGACCCCAGAGAGGTGCAGGTGCACAGCCGACGGGTGCAGGGGGGGCAGGGAGCTGGGGGTAGGGATGGGGTAGAACGGGGACCTCAGGGCCGACAGGCAGTACGAGTCGTCCATCCTGCATGAAAGAAGGACGGGCGGGTGCTACAGCCACACAGGAAGGCAAGCCCACCGAGCACGTGCAAAGCTCGGGTCAGAAGGCCTGTCAACAGGCGCAGGCCGCGTCTAAAGGGCTGCCCACTTCTGAGGAGAGGCCCTCCTCAGGTTCAAAGGGCTGCCACCCTGAGCGAGAACGCCACATGGCTTCCTCCAGGGCCTGTCACACGCAACGGCACGCTGCTCACACCACGGCACGCTACTCACACCACTCAGGGCTGCTGGCAGCTGTGGCTACTGCCCAGGCCATGGGGCCTCCCTCTAGGAGGAAATGCCTAGATATAGTAGCCAGGGGTTGGCTGGGCACTGGGGAAGGTCGCAGGGGCTGCCCCAGGCCCTCCTTGGGAGTGTAGCCCCCAGGGCCCAAGACATACCAGCCACCAGTTCCACTGTGCAGACAGACCAGTGCCAGGGGCGTGGGGAGTGCCTCACCTGAAGGCCGGGTGGGGGAAGGGGTGCGGAGCCAGGTAGCTGGGGTGGTAGTAGGCAGCGGCGGTGGCCGGGTCCAGGCCGAGCGGGGGCAGGGAGGACATGCGCAGATCCTCAGCAGTGTGGTAGGGCCGGAAGCTTCTCAGGTAGTCCTCGGTCACGGTGCTGGGCGGCACCACGTGGTGCACAGGCCGCTGCAGGCTGCAGGGACGGCAGGCGTGCAAGGAGACAAAGGAGACAGATGAAGGAGGCCCCTTCCAAGCTGGGCCAGGTCCGCCCTCCCACCCAGCTGGCAGCTCAGCAGGGGGGACAGGGCAGTTGTGCGTCACCCCTGCTCTGGTCACCCCTGCTCTGGGCACGGGTCCTGCCTCTCGGCAGTGACAGGCCTAGTGGGAAGCTACAGCCCTGCAGGCCTGCCTGGCCCCTGAAGGTCCTCACCAGTGGGCATGGCTACGACCCACAGCCTGGAGGACCCCGGCCCCCAGGACAGCTTGCAGCAGGCTGGAGCGAGCTAGCAGTCTCGGTGTGGAGTGGGTACAGGCACAGATGGGGCCAGGGCTCCCAGGGCAGGGCCAGCCACAGAGGCCAGCGACCATCTGGCGGCTCAAGCTCAGCCTCAGCTGGTACAGGCTCCAGGCGGCCCAGGCATGGCCAGCCAAAGCCTGCCTCAGGGACCCAGGGGCGCACCCTCCCCAGGCCTGCCCACAGCCCCGGCACTCACTTGAGCGGTGGGAAGCGGGAGTCCTGCACGACGGAGCTGGGGGACAGGCCAAAGGGGTAGGGGGTGCTGAGCAGGTGTGAGGGGATGGCGGGGGCCCCCGCCTTCTCCTGGGGCAGTGGTGGCTCCACGATGAGGCGCTCCCGACCACTGCTGCTGCCCCTCGAGGTGGCATCCTGCAGGACAGAGCCAGGGTCAGCACAAGGGAGCCTGGGTCAGGGCCCCAGAAGACAGCCAGCAGCAGCCAGCACCCGAGCTTCCTCAGACTGTGGAAAGGCCCCGAGTCAGCCTGTGTTCTAGAATGTCCTTTCCATAAGCTGTACTACCAAAAAAGCAGCGTGTGGTGTGGCGTGGGGCGCTGGGGTCACGGCAAGCCCTCGCCGTGGACCGGGGCGCCCTAGGCTCAGCACCTCAGGAAGGGAGCCTGCAGCACCGTGGAGATGCTAGCTGCACTCAAGTGGCCTTGGCGACATACGGAGGGACTGGACAAGGACCACACTTACATGTACCCAGAACCATAGAGGAGGGGCTCACCCCAGGCTGAAGTGGGAGGAGGCGGCAGCCCTAGGGCCTGCTCCACCACTGGGTCCCCAGCCAGACAGGGGTTTCTCCATGACCCACCCATGGCAGTGTCCAGCCCAGAGGAGCCAGCCCAAGAGCGGTCCGGCCTGGCCTTGTCACCGGTTACTGAAAGCTTCATGGCAAGGCAGTGCAGCCACTGACCCAGGCTGGCTCCCTTCCTCGGGCAGCCCCGCCGTGTGGAGGGGGGAGCCAAGGGCCCCAAGGGCCAGAGCCCCGCTGTCCCCGCACAACCTCCCACCCAGCAGGCCCCTGCTCCACAGTGCACAACGCCATCCAGCAGACCAGGCTCAGCGGGCAGGAAGAGCTCCCCGACACACGTCAGCTCTGCCACCCTCAGCCACGGCACCGGGAAGCTGCGGCCAAGGCCCCGTGACTGGTGGGGGGCCTTGCTGTATCAGCACGACAGGTACTGAGGACCCCCGAGACCTGGTCCCAAGCCTGTCACCTGCCCCTGGAGCCAGACGGGCCGGCCCCTCTCGGGGGCTGCTCTCCTCTGTCAGGAGCCCAAGCTGGCCCAAGCCCAGCCCGCCCCACGTGGGCAGGCCCCTCCTGCTGCCCACCTTCCCAGCACGCGCTCCCCATAGGACAGCAGCGACTACTGATTGAAGGAGACAGGTCGCTGACTGGGATTTTTAACGAGTGGCGACATCTGCTCCTTCTCCTGAGCCCTGCAGCCTCTGTGCCCAGCAGGGCTCCTGCACGTTCGTGACCCCTGACCTGCCCTCCCAGAGGGGCATTCATGCCGCGTCTCCAGGGTGGGACACACTTGGCCCCCATGCCAGCCACAGGGTCCTCCAGCCGAGTTTCAGCAGGGTGGGCTCCTGTCTAGCCCCGGAGGACCTCGGGACCCTGACTGCTGAGCCTCGGGCTCCCACTGTCGCCACACCAGCCCGCCAGCTTGGTGCAGTGGGCCAAGCGCAGAGGGGTCAGGACACAGGGAAGGCGCAAGCTTGGGCTGGGCCACACAGCTGGCCCCTGCACCAGTGTCCTCAGGCTACTTCCCAGGCGGGGCTCACTGGACCTCTCCCCCAGCAAAGGGCCAGGGTGCCATGAGTCCTGGGTAGGGGGAAAGGAAGGAGATAGCCCTGTGCCTAAGACCTAGGATGGGCCAAAAGGACAGCACAGCCTCAGAAGACCTCTGGGCCCAGGGCACAGGTACTTGGGCTGAGGCCCCTAGTCCCAGGGCAGTTTTTGTGAACCTCAGCCCGGGCTGTCCCCACCAGCCCTCTTCTCCCTTTAGCCAGGGACAAAGCCCTGCTTGAAGGCAGCTGGGCCAGATGGTACCTCCCAGGCTGAGGACAATGAGGGAGGGAGGGCGTGGCCAGGGGGCAGGGGGCTCCACAGCCAGACCCACGTGCCTGCGGCTGCGGTCTCACTGGAGCCCAGCCAAGCCTGCGCCAAGCACCTGGGAACTGGGTCAGCGGGCTGGGGCCTTACCGGGGGAGGGGCGGGTGATGTGGGAGCACCCTCAACCTGTGCGAGGCGGGGCCTGGGGGTGGCCCCAATAACTGGCAATGGCTGGGGGGATCTCGATTCCACCCTGGCAGACAGGCATGTTGGGTGCACCTGCAGGGCAACTCGTCACTTCTGGGCAACGGCTGTGGGCGCAGCTGTGCAAGGAGGCGGTGGCAGGGAGGGGAGCGCCACCCCGGTGATTAGGGAGGGCCCCGCCGCAGAGGCAGAACGTGCCCCACTGACTGCGAGACAGACCATCTTCCACTCTACCTCTCCCTCCCTCAGCTCTCACTCCCGGGGACAGTGGCCACCCCAGGAGGGTTCCCAGAGCACCAGCTCCCTCAACGACCCCCAGTGCCTCCCGGCCACACTGGAGGGAGGCCACACGGAAGGCTGCTCCACGGGATTAGGTACTCCATGGGGCCTCTGTGCCGCTGGGGAGCCCGCATCACCTGCTCCTTGGCACCTTCCTCGCCCCCCTCCCTGTGCTTCAGGGGCTTGCCAGCTGCCGGAGAGAGATGGCATGGTCCCCTCCCCGATCACTGAGCACTCCTGGGGCAGTAAGGACTCCCCAAGGAGAGTCTGCTCTGGGCAGGAGGCATGTAGCAATGGCATCGAGTCTCCTGGGACATGTGGGGCACTCCCAGGCACCCTGGGTCGGGGCAAGGGGCTCTGGTGTCCCTGGGAGGCCCAGGCTCCCAGCCCAAGGCAGGGACAGAAGTAACCTATAAACTGCTCTCAGGCAGGAACAGGAGCCAAATCACTAGCGGGGAGGAAGAGCAGCAGTGACTTGGTCTCCTGCCTCCCCACCCAAGGTCAAGGCTGACCCCAGGGGAGGAGTGTGTGGAGGAATCTTGGGAAGAATCTCAACTCCCTTGACCAGGACTGGTCCTCTCAGGTGGCCCCAAACCCCCTCGGGACATGGCAGCAGGACCTCTGGTCCTCCCTCTCCCAAGCTGCACCTGGGTGGAGCACAGCCACGCAGACAGGGTTCCAGGGGCAAGTGAGCCTCAGGCCCTGGACAGCAAGGGCCGCAGAGGCCTCGTCAGGAGAGTCCAGCCTGGGCCGACTATTCTCAGGAATGTAGGAATCCCTACTGGAATCCTTGGGGGTCTCCACCCTGGAGCAGGGTGGTCTGTGGCCTGAGGCTGGCTCTCCTGCCTCAAGAGTGAAGGTAATGACCGGGCTGACCAGGCGGCTGGGCACCCAACCCCCACCCCTAGCCCAGCAGGCAGGGACGGCGGTGTGTGGGTGAGAGCTGCCCTCCCACCTGAGGTTTGAGTTTAATTAGTGTTTCCCAGCAGCGCCATCCCTCTGGGAATACAGCAGGAAACCCAGAACCTGCTGCTGAGGATCGCTCCTAATTAGGAAGGGCCCCTCTAGGCCCAGCACCCGGGTACATGGGCGGGCCCACCTGGGGCTCCCTGGCCCAAGCAGGTCACCAGTGTGATGGCTGAGTGGCTGCAAGCACAAAAGAAGCCCCCATGTCAGGAAAGGGCCTGCTCTGGGGGATTCCAACGTGAAGACCGACGCAGAAACCACAGGACTTCCTGCCCGGAGGGCTGTGGCCAGCTCTTCCCATTTCGGTTCCCTGTCTGAGCAGGTGAGGCGCCGAGCTGCCCCAGCCGGACCCAGCACACGAGCTGACTACACGTGGAGACTGGGCCTAAAGGGGTCACACCGCCAGGTCACTGCCTGCAGTGTTCCCAAGAGGGGGCCAGGACATGGGCAGAAGACACCGTGTGCAAGCTGGGGAGAGGCCTCAGGGGGACCAGCCCATCTTGGGCACTGGCCTCCAGGATTGGGGAAGAATCCACCTTTATGCTGCCCAGCCTGAGGTAAGGGCCTTTGTCCTGGCCACCTGAGCAGGTGATACACAGGTCACTTAGTCCCCAGGCTCCCTGCAGGGGGTGCTGCTCTCAGGACCCCTGCAGAGGAGACGCAGGCTCAGGGTGAAGTGTCCGCTCTGACCCCACTGAAGAGCCCAGAGCCCACAGAAGGCAGGCGGCCTTCTCCCTGGGAAGGCCCCCTTCCTGCCCACACCCCACTCACCGGGCGGCTCTCGCTCCTCCAGACCCCGTTGACGGTCTTGGTTGGGGCGATGGTCACCACAGGAGGTGTGCTGGGGACACTGTGGCCACCAGGGGGGACGATGATGGGACCCATGGGCACGCGCTTGGGTGTGCTGGCAGGGGAGCTGTGGTTGGTGGCTGGAGAGGACACAGGTGACGACTCGCTGCTCAGCGATGACCCTGTGGGAGGAAAGCAGCAGCCTGAGCGGGGGGCACGCCCACCTGCCACTCCAGGGAGCCTCCCACACCTTCAGGCAAGAAGCCAGACCTGGTCAGTGGCTCAGCCACCATCCCTTTGCCCCACAAGCTGGGACAGCAAAACACAAAGTCCACAGTGCTCCAGGGCCACCCCCTGGAGAGGAGCCGCTGCCTTGGCCCCAGGAGAGGAGGGCTGTGCATGTGGCCTGAGCAGGGCTAGAGCGAGACCCCCAGCAACTTGCAGACAGGGCCCGGGTGTGCTGGGGCGGGGCTGGGCGGCCCTGGAGGCCAACACCGCTGTCCGGGAGGCTTGAGGCTTACAAAACACCAGCTAACGTCCATCTTTAAACTTAACCCCGAGGTAAGTCACCACTGTAGAGCACACAAGCTAGCGTGTCTAGACGCTCACCACCCAACACTACCAGTCCATTTCCAGAACATTCCCCGCATCCCAGAAAGCAGCCCCCGTCCCTCGGTGTCAAGGCCGGGCGCCAGGCAGGAGGTGAGGGGGATGGCTTCAGCAGTATAACCAGGAGGCAGAAGCCCCAGGGGTTTCCCACCAGGACAGAGCCTTACTTGGAGCAAGGGGTACAGCCGCTGTGCAGGCCCAGGAGGCGCCCCATCCCCACCCCAGCAGTCCTGCCCTCTCCTGCAGGAATGTGGCCCTGGTCTCTTTGGCAGGGCTCCCTCGGCTTGTGTGCATCTTGCACAACTGTGCAGGGCAGCCCACACCTGTCCCCATAACCCTGCAGGCCACAGCCCACAGCTGCCAAGCAGCACACTCTGCCCAGGGAGCCTCAACAGGCTCCCACCCGTCCAGGTCTGGTCAAGAAAGGCAGTGAGGCCACTGGACCATCGCCTGAAGCACACACAACCCCCCACTGGACCTGGACCCACTGCATATACCCCAAGAATTCTGCAACCTCGAGTTGGCCAAGCCCCAACTTGGGCAGGGCAGGCTGAGGTGTAGACCCACACTTGACACCTGCTGCTCAGGAGGCTCAGAGCCTGTCGGAAGCCAGGAGCCACGTGCCCTGTCGAGGACGCACCCACTGGTGTCCTTCCTAGGACAGATGGCTGTGGCTGGAGACAAGCTGGTTTGGTCAGTCAGACCCACCTGGGGAAGTGGCTTCCAGGGACAGAAATGGAGCGGGTCGCGGGGCTGATGCAGTCAGGCCTGGCAACACCCCAAGTTTCTCAGAGGCCAATGGCTGCCGTCCACTGACCAGCCCCATGAACAGGAAGGCTGGCCTGAGTCCCGGGGGCGCTCAGCATCCTGATCCCTCACCTGGCGCTGGGGAGAGCGCCCGCTGCAGCCTCAGCCGAGACGGTCACCAGCCCCGACGTGACTACACAGCCCTGCGTACCAGGACAGAGGCTCAGCGCAGGGCCTCGGTGACCGAGGCACAGAAGCCACAGGGCCCCAAGCAGGCGCACACCTCGTCAGAGACATGAAGCACCCCGCGGGCAGGCCAGGCCGGCCTCAGGCGGTGTGCTGACCGTCAGGATGAGCGAGGGACGTCTGTGTGTATACACTTGGATTTTGACTAAAAAAAAAATACTGGGGAAGGGACTTTTCTCTCTAAAAATAAAAAGGGTGTTTCCTGGGAACCCTCCTGGCCCGCACCTTCATGGAGGTGCGACGCCCACACCTGTAGCTCACAGGCACCAGCACTGTGGTTCTGATATGTTCTGCTGTGCAGTCACCAACTGGAGAACGCCCGTCACCGCAGAGAAAGCCTGCACAGCTGGCCGTGCCCCACCCTGCCCCACAGCCCGCGTCTGCCCGCCTCGCAGGCTGCTGCCTGCGGTTCCTGGAGATGGAGTCCCACGGCCACACAGGCCCTCCGCCTGGCTTCGCTGCCCGGTGTGCCGCCATGCAGCGCACACCAGGTCTTCACCCGTGACGGAGGGATGCCTCACGGCGCAGGCGTCACCTGCTCCCTACTGCTGGAGCCCTGAGCTGCGCCCACCTGGCAGCCACGACGATCAGTGTCACATCTGCAGCTGCCCAGGAAGGCCTGCGCGTGCCAAGCCCGAGCCCTGGCGCCCCTGTCTCCACACCATCACCCCCGGAGAGGGGACGTGGGTGTCCATGCTCCAGAGCCAGAAGGAAACGAAACCAATGCAGCGAGAGCCGCCAGCACACCAGGCGGAGGCTCACGCACACCACGGCCAGTGCAGCCCTCGGGGAGAAGCCGGAGCCAAAGGCCACACGGTTCCGAGTCCCAGAGAAGCAGGGCAGGTGGAGCCTCACAGAGCGCCCTGAAGACTGTACAGCTGCCGCCCAGGAGGAGGCTGTCCAGGAGGAGGCCGCGGCGAGCCGCTGGCCTGGCCCCTTCCGCTCCCTCGGCCTCTCCTGCAGCCTAAGTGCAGGGGGAAGGAGGGGCTGGCAGAGCTTGCCTGGGGCAGGGCCTGATCCCGGCCGGACAAGGGGAGGCCATCAACAATTAGCGGCCCGATCCCCTCCGAGGCGGGAGGCCCCTGCTCACCACGGCGAGCGGCAGCGATCGATGCCCGACATCGTGCTGCCAATTAGCGAGGCTGCGCCCGCCTTCTCACCACACGGCTGGAGCAGGAGGGTTCGCCACCACCGTAATTAACTGGCAGCCCTCAGCCAGGAGTTAGTCAATGAAACCGAGCCGCCTGCAGATGACAGGAGGCAGAGCGCATCCGCGTCACCTCTGCTGTCTGACCTCGCAGATTAGCGCTGAGCCGACGGCACCCGTAATTAACAGCCGAGACCCCAGAGCAGCCCGGAGCCCGGAGGAGGGCCTGGGGCTGTGGCGGCATCTGCTGCCCCTCGCGGACACCGGCTTGCCCGGCCAGACTCCCGACTGCTGGCACCAGCCACACGCCCTGACAAAGGAACCTTGGGGGCACGCCTTGGCCTGGTCAGGCACCAGAGCTGGGGGCACGTGCCGGCGGGCATGCAGGAGGGGACAGAGGGCGAAGATCCTGAGCTGTAGCTCCACCACCTGTCCACGCGGCCCTGTGCACCCTGACCAGACCCCGCTCTGCGCCTGGCCGTGCACCCAGGGAGTGACAGGGCAGCGCACGGGGAGATTCCAGTGCACTTCCCTCGGAGGGTCCACGGGCTGCCTCCCCCACGGCCAGGGAACCCAGCGGCTCGGCGGGAGCACCCACGGTCTACGCCTCCTCCCGTGCTGTGTACGAGACAGCTGAGGGATGCTGGGACAGAGCCACACAAGTCCCTGGCAACCCCTTGTCCCCAGGCCTTTCAACCAGTGCAGGGACCAAGGGCCAGCAGGAGTCCACGTGCCTACCTAGCCAGCAGTACTTCCTGCCAGGCCTCTTCGGTCTCTGTGTGACCTTTGAACGGCACCTGGGCAGAGTCCTCCTGGCTGTTTTGCTGTGCCATAGGCCACCCTCCAGGGCCACCACACTACAAACCGGGGCGTCACCAACACTCTCCTGCCCCCTGGGCCTGCGGCCTGCTGTGGGGGCTCCTGCTACGTGTCCCTCCCAGGCTCTGGGAACTGCTCCCCTGCCTGCCCATCCTCAGAGCCTAGCTAGTGTCCAGTACAGCCCCTTCACCCGACAGGCCCAGAGTGCCTGTGGACCTTGCAGGACACCACCTGCCAGCACGTGGGACAGGAGCGGAGCAAGGCCATGCCGTGGGCAGCCTCCCGCACCCGGGAAGCACCCAGTGGGGTGTCAGTGTGGCCCAGGCGCCACCCAGCGCCGGAGCCTGTTGGGAGGAGGGCTGCAGTCCCCGCAGGCGCACAGGGGCCCAGAGCAGGTGGGAAGCCCTCTGGAATCCCCGGCCCTGCACGGCAGGGACAGGCGCACGGCACCAGGCTGGAGTCCATGCCTGCTACAACCTGCAGGCTGGGGAGGACGGCTGGGGAGGACCGGCCAAGCAGCTCCAGGGCAGCTGCCATTATGCCCCTCCTGACAGAGCTGCCCGTGTGCCGCGCCAGCGGAGCTCCTCTGACCTGGGCACAGAGGGACGGAGGCTGGGGGCTGCCGTGCCCAGCTGCACAAGGGGGCTGTCAGTGGGTTGTGGCCCCTGTGCCTGCAACCAGCCACAGAACCCCCCAGCAGGGGAGGGTCTGGGCTTTGCTTTGGAACATGCCACCCGGGACTAAGGATCTGCCAGCACTGTGGAGGGCAGGTGGGCCCAGCAGGTGGAGGCCCTGCTCCTGCCCCAACCCGCACCCCTAAGTGCTGTGCATGGGGAGGCAGGTGGGTGGGCTCCCCCCTGCGGCCCTGGGAACACTGAAGGCTGAGGGGGCGGGCTCCTACGGGCCTCCCACTGAGCCCCAGAGACTGGCACCGCACGCGGAGCCCTCCCCCAGCCTTGCTATTGTCTCTGAAAGAGGAGGGCTCCAGGGGGTGGGGACCAGAGCCTTGCCCTGCCACACCACTGGGTGGCAGTCGCTCAGCCTGACCCGCAGGAGCGCCTGCTGGGCATCCCTCCAGGCTCTGGGAACTGCTCCCCACCTGCTGCCCAGCCCCGGGGACTTGGGGACTTGGGCAGCAGGTCGGGGAAGGAGCCTGGCCGGTGTCTGGTCACCGCCGCTCAGGGACAGCATCTCGGTTTCAGGTGGCACCAGGGGCCCAACGGTCACCAGACCTGCCTGCCCTCACACCTGCAAGGCTGTGACAAGACTGGGCAGGCAGCCAGCAGACACGGCTGGACACCAGCCCTCAGCGGCCTCGCGAGCTCCTCCGTGGCGGCGGCGGCGGCAGCGCTGGAGCCCGGGGCAGGCGCTGCTGAGCAGCCTCCCACTCCCACGGGCATGGCTAGGAGCCCCCCCGGCTGGTGAGGAAGCAAGGCTCAGGACGTGGCCCCTGCCCAAGATGCCCCTCGAGGAGGGTAAGGGAGGGCCAGGCTACCGGCCTTGGAGACCAGCCCCAGACATAAAGAGTGGAGAGCTCTGATTGTCTCCCCACGTGCTTCCAGGGACCAGAGGGGCACATGGCCCCAGGCCTGCACGCCTCCCCAGACCAGGTGAGGACACATGGGCTGGCCACACTGCAGCCCACCGACAGCAGACAGGCACTGCACCCCCGGGAGAAGAGCAGATTGCCACACAGCTTGGCCCGGCTGGCATCAGCCTCCCTCCCGCGCGTGCGCACAGTTGGGGAAGGTGCAGGGGCTCTGAGGCTGGCCCTCTGTGGGACACGGCCAGTGGCTCAAAGCCAACACAGCCCAGGAGCACTTCTGGGCACCCAATGCTGCTGAATCAACGGTTCAACAAGCACCAGTGAGCCCCACACGACTTGGGGATCCCCAAATCACAAGGCAGGCCAGGCACTCTGAGCAGGCCAAAAGCCACTCCAGGACAGTGCTTGGGACATAGGGTTGGGTTCCAATCCCAGTCTTGGGACGTCTCGGAGGAGACGTCAGATGCCCAGGGGGCTGGGCTGTCACACCAAGAAGGGGAGGGACTCTGTCCTGCACAACAGAGGACCTGGGCCAAGGCCAGAGCCAGCCTGGAAGCTTCAGAGGAGGGCCAAACAGCCAGGGTCCAGCCGGCGACACGTGTGGGCGCAGACCCAGCACCCGCACCCACGGCTCTTTCCAGGATGTGCAGCGTGGGCGCCTGGATCTCCTGCTCCTGGGATGGGAAGATGACAGGCAGAGGAGCAGGGAGACTAGCCAGCAGACGGGTGCCACGCGGGCAGGGGGCCGCCGCCCAGCATGCAGCCTGATGAGGGCTGTCCTCCACCCCAGGGTGGCAAGGGCCTCAGGGGGAGCAGCAGTGCGGCAGGGGCCATGGCGGGGGCCATGGCGGCAGTTAGGCGCAGTGGGAACAGGAGGGGTGGCAGTCAGGGGAACCAGGCTGCATGTGGTCCCCACTGTCACTCTCCGTGCCTGGCTGCAGTACCTCCTCACTGAACCATCGCAACGCACAGTGTCGGGACGTCCCCTTATCCCAAAAAAAGGAGACACTCTAAGAGATGACCAGACCTGCCAGGTGACATAGCAGACGTGAAAAGGCGCTGGGAAGTGAACGCGCATCAGCCGGCTCACGGGGTCAGGCTCACGGGGTCAGGCAGGCGTCCCTTCCCTCCACCAGGCGCACCCTGGAGCCTCAGGGAAACGACACTCCACCAGGCTCATCCACAAACCAGAGGGCCGCTTCGCCTCTGTCCTCAGCCTCTCGGGGCAGGGAGAACCAGACGGCATGTGGACTGCTTGGTCTGAACTGAATTTATAAACTACCCCCTCGAGACACAACGAGGACGCCATCAGCCCAAGCACGGGAGGCGGGGAGGCCGTGCAGCCCAGGGGCCAGCAGAGGGCACAGGCTGGGCTCTGCGGGCACGGTGGCCCAGCTCTGCTGGCTGGCTCTCCATGCCTTCCGGCCCAGGAAGTGGCTGTTCCTCTACCCCAGGCCCCGTGTGGAGTGGGGTATGGAGTGGAGCAGAGCTGGAGTGGGGCATGGTTGTGGCTCCTGTGCCAGCTGAGCAGGACAGACATGCCAGGCCGTGGTGTTTTAGGGCACGCGTGTTCAGAGTCTGAAATGGCCCCTCTGCCACTTGCCAGGGCCCACCAGGACTCAGTAACACACCACGGCAGAGACCCCGGGCTGGGCACGGAGCGGGCGCTCCATCAGCAGCTGCAGTAGCCCATCGGGGGAGCCTCGCGGGGCCGCTGCCCACATACCCAGCTCGGACGCTCCCACTGGTCTCTGGGGTTCAACCACAGGAAGGGCACAGGCCAGAGACTCCTACTGCACAGTCCAGGGGCAGGCAATGTCCAGAACAGGCCAGTCCAGGTGGCGAGGTCCATGGCCACCACTGGAACCGAGGGCAGAGAAGGGGTTTCTCTGAGGGATGGTGGGAATGTTCTGGAACTACAGTGAGAATGGCTGCTCCACACTGAGGTCAGTGAGACCACCAAGTGTGAGCTTTCACAGGGTGGCTCTGACTCCTGCCCTGTGAATTCCATCCAGAAAAATTAAAGGAAAAAGAAAAAAGCCTGGCCCCTCAATGCCAGACCCACACAGGGCCCCCCAGCTCGCTGGCGAGGTGAAGGGTGTGGGGAGCACCAAGTCCCGCGTGCCTGTGCCCAGCTCCCAAACCCAGTCCTCACGCAACAGTGGTAGGGGCTAGGGCCGGGGGACCCCTCCAGCAGGGACGGCGGTCTTGGGCACCCTCAGTCCAGCTCTTCAGCGTACCGGGCAGGTCTCACACTGAAGCAGCAAACGACTCGGGCACCGTGGGACCTCAGGTCAGCCTACTCTGCAGAGCGGGCCCAGCGAGGTCCAAGTTGGGGTGACAGAAAATCAGGGGCTGACGTGGGGTGTGGCTGAGGATGCTAGGAAGTGACCAAGGACTTTAAGATGGAGCCAGGTTTGGGGCTGCCCAGACAGAGACCTGGGCTCACCCAGCTTCAGGATGGCTTGTGGCCACCAGCCAGCCCACAGATCTTGTCGAGATGGGAGGCAAGGCCCTGGCCTGTCCACACCAAGTGTCTGTACCAGTGTCCTGGGTTCCCACACTCCTGGGGCCATTAACCCAGGGCAGGGGGTGGCACTGCAGCAGAGCGAGGACGGACCTGTCGTGCAGTGGCTGCGCCAGCCCACAGCCCATTCTGGTTCTCTGATGCAAAGGCCCAGACACCAGAGCCCCAGGTCAGGGTCAAGAGGGATCAGGGCCCTGCAGCCGGTGCTGGTCTTGCCACCTGCACACACAGGGACACCTAGCTCCCAGCCAGGGCCAGGGAGGCTGAGAGGCTCTGACACTCGAGCTGCACGTGGCTCGCCACTGGAACCAGGCACTGGGGACAGCTGGGCAGTGACAGAGACGAGGCCCTGCTCCCTGGCCTGCCGTGGGGAGACGCCTGGGCAGCCTCTCCACACAGCGCTGGCCCAAAGCACTGCTCCCTGACGTCCGCACCCGGCCGGAACGCAGAGTGAAGGACGTGCAGGACAGGAAGCCATCGCACACCCAGCCTGGCGGGCTCCTGGCCCTGCCCTCAGCCTCTGCTGGGCCACCCCAGCCTGGACTCCCAGCTCAGCGTCCTGCCCTGCCCAGGCCAAAGCAGACACTTGCTCACTACCCAGTGGCCGCGCGGGCAGGGCGCTGCTGCTTCCTGGGCATCTGCTCTTTGGCCTCCCAACAAGGCGGGCTACTCGGCGCGGCCAGAGAGCCCAGGGCGGGGCTGGGGGTTTCTAGCATCCTTGCCCCCACCCTGGCCACCCGCCCACTGCCCAGTGAGTGGAGGGCAGCAAGGGAGAGCTGCCACTTGCGTGCCACCACCTCCCCCCGGTGACCAGGCAGCACAAAGTCCCTGGGTGGAGGAGAGATCCAGACCTGAAGACCTGGCCCACCTGGTCAGGGCCATGCCCACTCCGCAGAGCTGGAGGCCCAAGTGCGCAGCAACGCAGCCCCGGCACGGTGTCCCCAGGGGCCTAGACCTTAGGGCCACGGGACAAGGCCGACAGTGGGCAGTCACCCAGGTTCCCTGTGTCCTCAGCCACTGCTCCTGAACAGCAAACCTGGGGCTCCGTGGGGCCAGCCAGCACCCGGAGGGCCCAGTCTCCAGCAGTCCTGACCGAGACTGCTGCCACCCTCGGCTGCCCTGAGCCAGAGCTGGAAGGGGCCCAGGGCACCTAGTGCCAGCAGGAGGCCAATGAGCGGGAAGGACAAGCGTTTACTCCAAGCTGTGTGGTCCGTCCCAGCCCAGGTGACATCAGAAGCCAGGCCTCGGGCTCTAGGACTCAGGTGACAGGGTGGGGGACATAGCTCTGGACCCAAGTATGCCCAGAAACACCCCGCTCTCTGCCCCACTGGGGACAAGCCGACCTGAGCTGGGCACAAGCTAACTGGGCAAGAGCCACCTTGAGCGCTGGACGGGGCTTCGGGTGGCCTGTGGGGCACCGCAGCCCCTGAACCCACTCTGGGTCCGGCTGGCAGGCCTACCTCCCTGTGCCCACCACAGGCAGCTTCCGACCAAGAAAGGAGAGGCGTAGAGAGAGCAGAGCCAAGCAGAGCAGCGGGTAGCGTCCAGGTGCAGCAGCACCACCTGTGCGGCCCACGCCAGGGCACAGCGGCCGGGAGCGCCCTGGTACCTCCTGGTCTCGCCCCACGCAGCCGGGCGCCTCTTACCTCTGGGCTCCTCCGCCTGTTTGGCGAGCTTGCGCAGCGCAGCGGCAAAGCTGGAGGACGGCGCGGCCTGGGCCGACAGCGTGCTGCTGGTGGCCGGGCTGCCGCTGGGCACCAGGGCGCCATTGAGTGGCGAGGGGGTGAGGGGGTTGACGGTGGCGGTGGTCCTGGTCGCAGTGGAAAGCATCCCTAGTGAAGGGGACTTGGGCTCATGGCTCATGCCTGAAACAGGAAAAGAAGAACCAGGGTCACCGAGAGCAGAGCCAGCACCAGGCGCGGCAGCATGCAGAGAGCCAGGCGGACAGAGCAGGAGGGCTGTGTGGAGGGCACACCGCGCCCAGAGACGGCGTGGGCCAGCACCGCCGCCCCGGGCACCAGGGCCTGGCAGACCCAGAGTCCCAAAGCAAAAGGTGTTGGGAAGGAGGCGGGGGCCTAGGGCCAAAGCGAGGATGACGAGGAGCTCACCCCTGTGAAGTGCAGGCTCCCAGCACTGGACGGCCAGGAGCCACGACAGCACTCGAGAGGTGGGCACTGTTAGTGTCCCAGAGTTACAGAGGAAGAAACCAAGGTTCGTGCATGGTCAGCCAGTGCAGGCCCAGGACCTGACCCCCACAGGCCAGCCCAGGGCCCTCGCTCCATGCTCTCCTGAACACCAAGTCACCCAGTCTACCCGGGGGAACGGGAAGGCAAGGAGGAAACAGCTGTCCTGCCCCTCATGGCAGGAGGACTCTGCCTGCGGAGACTGCAAACAGAAAACAGCAAATCCAAACCTCCCACCTGCCTAGGGCCATGCTCGGGGCCATAGCTGATCCTGCCATTGGCAGGGCTGAGCCCAGGTCAACCAGGCTGAGAGGCTCGGACGAGGACAGGGACCAAGTCACACCCCCACCTGTACGGTCACCAAAACATAAGTGAGGAGGCCACCTCCTCCACCCCAGGCAGGAACCCCAGCCCACCACAGACAAGTCTTCATCAATGTCCCTGTCCTCTTGGAGGCCAGGTGCCCCATGTCACTAACCAGGCCCGGTTCCCTCACTGCGGGCACATCCCAGGGAAGCCAGCCAAGGCCAGTGGACTTACATTTGGCAGGGACAGCAGGGTCACAGGCAGGAGGAAGCAAATGCACTTCCTGAGCCCCACTAGAAGCCTGAGAAGCAGGAAACAGGACCCCAGCACCCCCACCTCTGCCGGAACCGTGGAGTCAAAGGCCTGCCCGAGCCTGGGTGTGGCCAGACAGGGGTCTCCCAGGTGGCCGATGTGCAGGACCCCAGAGCCCCAGGCCCTGGAGGTGCATGTAAGTTTGAGGTCTGGAGGGTCAGGCAGAGCTGGCCACCACCCTCTCCTCACTGGTGGCCAACATCCAGAGGTGCGGGGGAGGCTCGTGGGTGAAAACACCGCAGAGCCGTGAGCTGGAGGCAGGGCCAGCTCGAGAAGTGCCGCTCTCTCCAGCCAGGGCTCAAGCCTCGGGAACAAAGGCCGTACAAGAGCCCCTGCGCCCGAGAAAGCAAGCTGGCCTCCCAGCTGCCGGGTAGGTCACATGGCACACAGTGCCCGGGGCAGGAGGCCGCAGAGCCAGGAGCCCACTCTACTGTGTCCCTGCTCGCTCAGCTCCCGGGAGGCGGCACAGCCTCTCCCACCTGCAGCCTGGCCCCCAGAATACCCCAGCTTCCGTGGCAGCCCTGGGCCCCCTGCCCCTCACCCTCCAGCCTGACACACACAAAGCCCCAAAGGTGGCCTGGCCTCTGCCTGCCCAGTGAGCACCTCACTCAACCGCACCCGCCCAGACAGCCTCGAGCACACCTCTCCTTGCACACAGGGCCCAGGGTGAGCAGAGAGGCCCAGGGGACCAGCCAGGGAAGGACAGACGGAATCCAGAGGGGAGCCCAGCCGGCTCGGGTTTCCTGCCTGTCACACAGGGCCAAGTCCACTTGGTGAGCTTAATCCCTGAGTCAACAGGACCAGCCTAGGTGCAGGGCTTCAGGACCTGCCCCCAGCACAGGACACACACAGGACCCTGCTGCTGGCTCTGTTCTGCCCACCCATCCTGGGCAAGCAGAGGAGTCTCACGGCTGCGAACGCTGCCTGGGGTGCCCCCCCAGCCAGGAGCCGCACACCTCTGCACGGCCCGGCTCCAGAAAGGAGGACCAGAGCTCTCGCCTCACTGCCCATGGGGGACACCAGGATGGAGAGCTGGCACAGGGGGTCCAGGAGGCCTGGGTCCCGCATCACTGGAGCCCCTCGACACCCACACCCAGGAGGCTACAAGGGGCTGCTGTGGCGTGTGACGGGGGCCCGGCCCTGCAGGCCGAGCAGAGCCAGGTCTGCCGGTGCACGGGGGCAGCAAGCACTGGGAGAGGAGGGGCCCTGTGCACAGAGTCCGCCCCACCTGGAGACGGCCCAGCAGCCCGCAGGCCACCTTCCAGACAGCCTTGCCAGCTGGACATGCTGACACATGCCTGTGATCCCAGAGCTCTGCAGGCTGGGGCAGGAGGATCACAAGTTCAAGGACAGCCTAGGCAACTTGGCGAGATCCCACCTTAAAAGGGGGGGGGGCTCAGTGCTAGAGCCACCTGGTTCAACCCCAGAACAGCACAAGTGGAGACAGAGTCCCCTCTCCAGAGTAAGGGCCAGACCCAGCATCTGCCTTCTGACATCCGTGGCATAGTGGAAGGGCCCTTGCCTGGGCCACTTGAGCACAGGGTAGTCACTGCACCCTTGAAGGGGGCTTCTGGCCAGCAGATGTAAGGGAGCCCCCACCTCCAGCAGCAGGCCCTCTGGCCCCCAGCCAGCCAACAGGACACACCCAGGCTGCTGCTGATCAGGCCCAGGCCACACCTCCCAAACCCAAGGCTCCAAGATGGCAGGGAGGCTCTGAGATGCTGCCCATCCAGCCTCTACCTCGCTCCCCCTCAGAAGCTCCAGAGCCCAGACGGACACTGCCTTGCAGAGACATGCTGTCCCCACATGCCATCAGACCACCAGCCAGACCTCCAACCCCGAGTGTCACAAGAAAGGTCACAGAGGGGGCAAGGCAGCTCAGGAAGTACACCGTCCAGGGCAGGGACAACCCAGCACCTGGTCCTGTGACACAGAGCCCAGTAGTCCATGCCGGCACTCCACAAGAGACTGCTGTCCAGCTGGGCAGGTGTGCTGGGACCAGCGGGCATGGGCAGGGCGGTACAGTGAGCTGGGATCTAGCCCCCTAGACTGTACCTGGAGGCTCTGTGGGTACCAGTGACCACCTGTCCTTTCCACCTAGGTTCCAGTTTCTCTGCACTGATCCAGGCTTTGGAAAAAGGAGAGCCTTCAAAGGGATGGTGGCACGGTGGCATTGGTAGCAGCAGAAGGTGCTTGGGGGCCACCCAGCCTTGGAACAGCCCCACCACCCTGCTTACCCCGGGCTTAAGGCCCTGTCAAGATTGTCATCAGCTCCAAAGGACATCCAGACATCAGCCCTGCCCCCTGACGAGGCCCAGCACCAGCTCCCTGGGGGCCACCAGCAGCTGGGCCAAGGGTACAGCCCTCCTCCACCCTGGTCTCTGGGGGTCCCCTGAAGCCAGCATCGCGGACAGTGCCAGTGTGCTCCTGAGCCTGGGAGCTGCTCTGCTGATGTCAGGTCACTTAAAATAGCGCCCCAGCAGCAGCTTCATTAGGGATCTAAAATTAGCAGCCCTCTCCTGCCTGTGTGCACCGAGAGGGGCCCAGGCAGCAGGGACGGCAGCCCCCGATGGCCATGCTCGGCGACCCAGGGAGCCCGCTGGAGAATGCCTTCACGCCCAGTCGCAGGCCTCAGTCGACAAGTTGCTATGTCCCAGCCCTCCTGACGGGACAGGGACTGCTGGCACCCGGGTCCCACAGAGGCCAGGGCCAGTGTCTGTGGAGCCCCCAGAGGGCGCAGGTGCCTATGCCCCCGCCCTCATTAGAGAGTATTTATTAACTTCTGCGCTCCTGGCCATTGACTGAATCCTCGTCCACATTATCAGCTCATCTGAATTCATTATCCTAACAGCTGGGAATGTGCTCCGCAGCACGAAGGCCTGTGATGGATGAGGGCTGGGGGCTCTGCACCACACACGCTCTGCTGACATGTGCTGCTCAGCAGGAAAACGAGCCAGAGGTCTAGGTGGCACAGATCCACCGGGAGCCTCCCTGCCTCTTATTTTTTATATCATTGTGCCAGTCGGCACAGGCTTCTTCTGCCAGCTGTTTCCCAGGAAAGAAGGGCTGCCTTATCCAGACATCTAACGGCTCCTGGGCCCTGGTCACACTCAAACTGAGGGTCCTGGGCTGGACTGCCATCCAAATGCTGTGAACAGGATTTCAAGAGGGGAGGCCTCCACTGCCCCATTAGGTATAGTCTCTGACCTCCTCCTCTCCATTAGGCGGGGGTATGATTAATCAGCACACTGGCCTCCCTCCCGGCCTCCCTCCCAGCCTCCTGTGGATCCTGTAATTACTGCTCCTTCCATGCCCGCTCTCCTCGGCACCAGACCTGAGGCCCGCTCCCTCCGTGCTCTGTAATTACAAGCTAATAGCTGAGATGAATTTTCTGCTGGGTCCCAGTTCAAGCACCAATCCACCCCCTTCC
>PVHX01015398.1:0-46874 GCA_004024805.1 Geosciurus inauris
GATTATGAGATTCCATTTGCTCAGGAAATTCATGTAGTTAATTCTTGTAACACTTAAAACAGTTGAAAAATGATGCATTTGTACTTTTAGAAAATAATGAATACTTTTGTTTCCCTTCACTTATCATTTTGTCTCCTTTTTGAGTTATTTAGTTAGAACAATGATGTTTATTTGATCAGAAGTAATCTTTAAAGTGGATTGCCTTTAGGTTTTGAATTAGTTCAAAAGTCACTAATAAAATTTGTGGTTTTTAAACATTTAAAATAATTCTTCCAATATGGTTCCAAGATGGCAGCCTAGATGGATACTTCATTCCTAGTCTCTTCGTGACCTGGGATTAAAGCAGTGGGAATACTGTTTCTCTGCAAGTTATTAGAGGACTCCCGACATCTGATCCCATGCAGAAATTTTGTCCATGTGCTCATGTGGGTCTCTAGGCCTCAGCATTTGTGCAGGACCCCAACCATTCACCCACATTTGTGCAGGACCTGATCTCATGCAGGACCCCCAGCTCCAGTACCCATACTCCGTGCAGGACCTATGGACGCTCACCTACACAGGACCCCTAGCCGATTCTCCCATGCAGGAAGCCTGGCTACTACTCCCGTGTGGACCCCCATCTACCAGCGTGGGGCTCTCCTGGTCACTTCCATCTTGGAATACTACAACTGCATGGCCATAGTCCCCTTCATGTGGTATCCTACACCTGGAGACACAGGACAAGGTCTAGAGATAGGTTCCTGACACAACACTGCATGCCACAGAGCTACATCTCTGAACACATTGGCCAATGCCACAACCCGGCCCACCCCGACACCTAATCTCTGAAAGCAGATGCCTCCATCTTGGGACACCTTTGTCGCCATCTTGGATTATCCTTGCTACTGCCATTGCCATCTTTAGTTGGGGTAACTCCCAGCTTGGGACACCAGATGGGGTCCAGAAGCAATATCAAGGTACTTATAGTTCCCCAGCTCACCCCTCTCCCCTGTAGCCACTAACCTGGCACAGCACTTGCTGTTACATGGTTGGTCTGTAGCTCATAAAGCCTGGTCCTGACCTGCCTAACACAAAATGGCTTTCCCTGACAGGTGTACAGGACATAGGGTGCATCCCATAAGACCTCCAGAGAGAAAAGTTCCTGACTGAGAAGTAGAAAAGGAAGGAGGTGAGAGAGATACAGTTTAGAGACTAAATAAGAGACCAGGAATTATGAGGTATATAGGTGATATAAGGAGATAAGACCAGGCGCCCACATCACACGAGGGAGCCCAAAGGAGATCCTTGGAGTGGAGTCTTCCCACGGGGATTGGCAAGCTGAAACCCCACCTCCAGAAACTCTGCCTCTAAAACCAACACACATTTGCTAATAACCTGCACCATCCTGAGGAGGGAGATACCAAGAAACAACAGACAACCCCACCTACTATATGAGGAGGGAAGCAGAAAAAATATTGAACTCCAACAGAAGGAATCCTTTTTTCCTTTTTATTTACCTTGAGATTTTTTTCTATTATTGTTCTTCTCTTCTTTTCTCTTTCTCTCTTTTCCCACCCTCACATCCCCCACATTTGTGAAAACAAGTATTTTTCATGCATTAGGCTACTGAGGACTGGGATATCTGATTATTATATTACAATTGTATTATATAGTCTTTTATCTTCTCTTTTTACTTTTTTATTTTTCTTAATTTTTATGTTTCTTTGTTTTTTGTACTCTATTTTCTTTCTACTTATTTGTCTTCCCCAAAACTCTTTCTATTTTCTGCTATTAGCCAAGTTCTTTTGGATTCCTTTTTCACAGTTTCTAAGTCCTAATAACTCTATATCCTCAATTCCTACTTCCCTAACATCTCATCCTACATCCAGGCCCTAGTTCTCTCTAGTCCACCAGCAGAAACTGTAGACCCTTTTGCAAACTGATTGTTTATATGGTAGATACTAATTGAACTCATAATTTCTGTGTATTGTGACAAAGTTGTAAACATCCAATTAGGAGCTACTTGGTTTAAAGCTATATATTTTTTGTATTCATATCTGTTAAAAATGGTCTTAAAGGAGTGGTATTGGAAGCCTGCAGGGAATCTATAAGCCTACAGGATAAAGAGTGTAACACCTCAGAGCCACAGTGCTAGAAGGGAAGACACACACAAACAATATGAAAAAACAAGGGAAGAAAGGGCCCCAAACAAACCAAGATACTACATTATTAAAATCCATGATCAGCACAGCAGAAATGTCAGAGAAGGAATTCAAGATGTATGTAATTAAAATGTTCTGTGAATTAAAGGATGATATAAGAAAAATACAAGCAGCAAAATATCATTTTGATAAAGATCTACGTAGGCAGATATAGAAAACAAAAGATTACTTCAACAAGGAGTTAGAGATTCTGAAACAGAATCAAATAGAAATCCTCAAAATGAAAGAAATAATTAACCAAATTAAAAATTCAATAGGAAAGCATAACCAATAGATTAGATCACTTGGAAGACAGAACTTCAGAAAATAAAGACAAAATATTTAATCTTGAAAACAGAGTTGACCACACAGTGAAGATGGTAAGAAACCATGAGCAGAACATCCAAGAATTATGGAATAACATGAAAAGACCAAATTTAAGAATTATTGTGATAGAGGAAGGCATAAAGTTTCAAACCAAAGGAATGAATAATCTATTCAATGAAATAATATTGGAAAAATTCCCAAACATGAGCATGAACTGGAAAATCAAATACAAGAGGCTTACAGGACATCAAATGAACAAAATCACAACAGATGTATACCAAGACACATTATAATGAAAATGCCTAGCATACAGAATAAGGAGAGAATATTAAAAGCCACAAGAGAAAGGAATCAGATTACATATAGGGGGAAACCAATTAGGATCTCTGCAGACTTCTCAACCCAGACCTTTAAAGCTAGAAGAACTTGGAACAATATATACCAAGCTCTGACAGACAATGGATGCCAACCAAGAATCTTATTTCTAGCATAATTAAGTTTTAAATTTGATGATGAAATAAAAACCTTCCAAAACAAACAAAAGTTAAAAGAATTCACAGCAAGAAAGCCTACACTTAAGAATATTCTTGGCAAAATAGTCCATGAAGAAGAAATGAAAAACAACAAAGAAAACCAGCAAAGAGAGGAACTATACTAAAGGAAAGGCCAATCAAAGGAGAAACTTAGTCAAATTAAAAATAAAAAATAAACCAAAATGGCTGGGAATACAAACCCTGCCTCAATAATAACCCTGAATGTGTATAATCTAAATTCATCAATTAAAAAACATAGATGGGCAGATTGGATTAAAAAAAAGACCTATCTCCAAAAGACTAATCTCATAGGAAATGAAAACCACAGACTGAAGGTGAAAGGATGGGGAAAAAATGTATCACTCACATGGACTGCATAATCATGGAGGGTTTTCCATCCTCATATCAGATAAAGTGTACTTTAAACCAAAGTTAGTGAAAATGGATAAAGAAGATCATTTTATATTGTTTGAGCAAGTATGTATGTAAATATCTATGCCCCAGAATATGGGGCATCTAGGTATATCAAACAAACCCTTCTCAACTTCAGAATAAAATAGACCACAACACAATAATACTGGGTGATTTTAACACACCCCTCCCATCACTGGATAGATCTTCCAAACAAAAACTAAACAAAGAAACTATAGAACTCAATAAAACAGTCAATAATTTAGACCTAACAGACATATATAGGATATTCCATCCATGAACAAGCAAATACACTTTTTTCTTAGCAGCATATGTATCCTTCTCCAAAATAGATCATATGCTATGCCACAAAGCTAGTTTAGCAAATAAAATATAAAATAAAAAATAGAGATACTACCCTGCATTCTATCTGACCATAATGGAATAAAATTAGAAATTAATGACAGATTAAAAAATAGAAGGTACCTGGAGACTCAATAATATGCTATTGAATGACATATGGACTACAGAAGACATCAGGGAAGAGATGAAAAAATCCTTAGAGATAAATGAGAAATTGACAAACCCTTAGTTACCCTAATGAAAAGAAGGAAAGAGAAAACTCAAATTACTAAAATTTGTGATGAAAAGGAAATATCATGACAGACTCTATTGAAATACAGAGGATAATTAGAAACTATTTTGAAAATTTATACTCCAGTAAAATAGAAAACCCTGAATTCACCAACAAATTTATAGAGGCATATGAACTACCCAAACTAAACCTGAAGAACATTCAAGACTTAAACAGATCAATTTCAAGTAAAGATATAGCCTACCATCAAAAGCCTACCAATCAAGAAAAGCCCAGGACTAGGCAGATTCTCAGTCGAGTTCTATAAGATTTACAAAGAACTAACACCAATACTCCTCAAATTATTCCATTATTCCCTTCCAAATTCATTTTATGAGGCTAGTATGACCTTGATACCAAAACCAGACAGAGACACATCAAAGAAAGAAAATTTCAGACCAATATCCCTGATGAATATAGATACAAAAATTCTAAATAAAATTTTGGCAATTTGCATATAAAAACATATTAAAAAATAGTGCACCATGATCAAGTGGGATTCATTCCAGGGGTGCAAGGTTTGTTCAACATATAGAAATCAATTAATGTAATCCATCACATCAATAGACTTAAAGATAAGAATCATATGATCATATCAATTGATGCAGAGAAAGCATTTGACAAAATACAGCACACTTTCATGTTCAAAACACTAGAAAAACTAGGGATAGTAGAATCATACCTCAACATTATAAAGGCAATCTATGTTAAACCCAAGGACAACATCATCCTAAATGGAGAAAAATTGGAAACATTCCCTCTAAAAACTGGAACAAGGCAGGGATGCCCTCTTTCATCACTTCTATTCAATATAGTCCTTGAAACTCTAGCCAGAGCAATTATACAGATGAAAGAAATTAAAGGAATCTGAATAGTAAAAAATCTCAAACTATCATCATTTGCTGATGACAGAAGATCCAACAAACTCCACCAGAAAACTTCTAGAATTAATAAATGAATTCAGCAAAGTAGCAGGATATAAAATCAATACCCATAAATGAAATGAATTTATATACATCAGTGATAAATCCTCTGAAAGATTTAGAAAAATATTCCATTCACAATAGCTGCAAAAAATAAAAATAAAAATACTTGGGAATAAGAGAGGTGAAAGACATCTATAATGAAAACTACAGGACACTAAAGAAAGAAATTGATTATGACCTTAGAAGATGGAAAGATCTCCCATGCTCTTGAATAGGCAGAATCGATATTGTCAAAATGGCCACACTACCCAAAGTGCTATACAGATTCAATGTGATCCCAATTAAAATCCCAACATCATTCCTTATAAAAATAGAAAAAGCAATCATGAAATCATTTGGAAAAAATAAGAGACCCAGAATAGCCAAAGCAATCCTTAGCAAGAAGAGTGAAACAGGAGGCATCACAATACCAGAGCTTAAACTATACTGCAAAGCTATAGTAACAAAAATTGCATGGTATTGGCTCTAAAATAGATGTGTAGACCAATGGTACAGAATAGAAGACACAGAGACATACCCACATAAATATAGCTATCTCATACTAGACAAAGGTGCCAAAAACATACATTGCAAAAAGATAGCCTTTTCAACAAATGGTGCTGGGAAAACTGGAAATCCATATGCAGCAAAATGAAACTAAACCCCTTTGTCTCACCTTGTACAAAAGTAAACTTAAAGTGGATCAAGGACCTCAGAATTAGACCAGAGACTCTGTGCCTGATAGAGGAAAAAGTAGTTCAAACTTTCCTCATGTCAGATTAGGCCTCAACTTCTTTAACAAGAGTCTTAAAGAACAAGAAATAAAAGCAAGAATCAACAAATGGAATGGATTAAAACTAAAAAGCTTCTTCTCAACAAAAGAAACAATCAATGAAGTAAACAGAGAGCCTACCTTCTGGGAGCAAATTTTTGCTACATGCACATCAGATAGAGAACTAATCTCCAAGATATATAAAGAACTCAAAAAACTTAACACCAAAAAAAGAAATAACCCAATCAATAAATGGGCTAAGGAGCTGAACAGACACTTCTCAGAAGAAGATATACAATCAATTAACAAATATCTGAAGAAATGTTCAACATCTCTAGCAATTAGAGAAATGCAAGTCAAAACTACTCTAAGATTTCATCTCACTCTGGTCAGAATTGCAGTTATCAAGAACACAAACAACAGTCAGTGTTGGCAAGGATGTGGAGAAAAAGGCACGCTCATACATTTTTGGTGGGACGGCAAATCGGTGCAACCAATCTGGAAAGCAGTATGGAGCTTTCTTAGAAAACGTGGAATGGAACCACCATTTGACCCAGCTATCCCACTCCTCGGTCTATATTCTAAAGACTTAAAAACAGCATGCTACAGTGACGCAGCCACTTCAATGTTTATAATAGCAATTGCTATAATGTTTATTCACAATTGCTAAACTGTGGAAGCAACCTAGATGCCCTTCAATAGATGAATGGATAAAGAAACTGTGGTATATATACACAATGGAATATTACTCAGCAATAAAAGAGAATAAAATCATGGCATTTACAGATAAATGGATGGAGTTGGAGAACATCATGCTAAGTGAAGTAAGTCAATCCAAAACAGCCAAAGGCCAAATGTTTTCTCTGATTAGTGGATGCTGATCTATAATGGAGGTAGTGGTGAGTAGCGTGGGAAAATTGGGGGAACTTTGGATAGGGCAAAGGGGAGGAAGGGGAAGGGAGGGGGTATGGGGGTAGAAAATATTGTGGAATTATATGGACATCACCACCCTAGGTACATGTATGAAGACATAAATGGTTTGACTCTACATTGTTTACAACAAGAGAAATGAAAAATTGTGCTCTATATGTGTATGTGACTTGTAATGCATTCTGCTGTTTTAAAAAATAAAAATAAATAAATTTAAAAAAACAAAAAAGAACTTTGCCCGCAAAAAAGCATGTTAACATTAAGATGTATCTCTATATCCTTTAAAAATGCCAAAAATGTTTGTCAGAACCAAACAAATGCTTTGTGTCTGGGATGCTGTGCTTAGTGATCACATTAAAATGTTATCCTCATGTAATTCCATTAAAATCCAAATAGGATGCTATATGTATAACTAATGATTTTACAGATATTATGAAAATAAAGCAGAATACATTGTTTTCTTCCTGGATGATATATTTTTCCAAAGACCAAAAATGATGAAAGTTTGCTATACATATAATGCATTAAGGTGGTTATTAATATGGTATGATTTGTCTAACTTCCACCTATATTGGCAATACTGTAAAACATATGATGTAAAGCAGATTATATATGATGTTAAACAGATTATATATGATATACTTAAAAATGACCATTGTTTTATTAATTTCTAAAGTCAGCTTTTTGGAGCAATGAGTAAACTTATTTTTGTTTAGATTTTACGTATTTGGTATAAAGCAATTATATGATTAAAAAAGTAAAATAAAATAATTCTTTCAAATTGTCTTCTTGTCAACTATTAAAATAGAGAAGCATTCTAATTTTCATAAATGCCATACACAACATAGTTCGAACTACAGAGTAGCAAATACGTAACATGAACAAGTGGAAAGATCTAATGTATAACATGAGGACTATAGTTAACAATAGTGTATGGTATTCAGGATTTTTACAAAATGGGTAGATTAATGGTACTCTTGTCATGGGGAAAATGGTTAGCTTTGTGTGATGATGTATTTGTTAATTGTTACTCTGTAGTAATCATTGTGCCATATATATGTGTGTGTGCATATTTATATATGTATAACATGTTGTACACCTTAAATGTACACAATAAAATCTATTTAATTAAAAATACAATGAGACCATGAAGAACAATTTAGTAAAAAATTGGATTTTGTGTTTTTTCTAAATTTCTTTTTGAGTTAATAGAAACAGAAGCAGTAGTGAAGTGGATTTCAATAATAGAATATTTGTGACAATCAACTAGGATTGCAAATCCCTCCCTCTCTCTGTCTTTTCTCTCTTTCATTGGCACACTTCACACACACTCACATGGAGCTCGCGATTTTGAAAGGTACATCATACCATGTACTGATATTTGTAAACAATATTTCATAATACCTAATACTGTCAGATTTTTAGGAAGGTCTGTAATACATATATTGAAAAGAATGAACACAAGAATGTAGGCTGCATGGGGACAGGATTCTTTTATTCATTTTTAACATTGTCTGACTTATCATAGATTCTTAATAAAGTATATAGAACAAATTCTAACGAATTATATTATATTCCCAATAAACTACATAAATAAGAAATAGTAAGATCAGGGAAGAAAGTATCTGAGCAAAAAAAACCCCAAAAACATATATATATTTGGATGTGTCAACCCCCTTTAAGTCCCATATGCCCAATTCCTTACTATCAAGCATCTTGAATCTCTAACTCTTTGGTCTTCTGTCCCTGTTATGTATTTCCATAAAAATTAATGTTTTATTTTCTTTGCTCCAAAAGTCCTTTGATTTTTTTTCTTTCATAAACTTTTTTTTTTTTTTTACCTATTTGAGCAAGTTAGTGACCTCACATTCATCATTGTAATCTGCAGTACTTAGGACATTTCTCTTCTCAGATGATATTTCTTAGCATTTATCCCTTTCTTCATTTTCTCAGAGACCCCAATAAATTCTTTCTATTTGTTCAAGTCATTTACTGATATATTTACTTCTTATTGTAACTCATAAAAATAATTCAAAACCAAATTATTTTCTTCTTCATTTGAAAACATTGTTGGTTTACTTTGTACAAGATTTCAGATTATACTTTTACTTTTTCATGTTTAAGTTCACTGTTTCTTTTTTAACTTCCTCAGGACAGCACAAAGAGTATGGCTTCAATTTTGCTTTTCATATGGTTTAAATTAATTAGTATTACTATTGATATAAATTAATTAGTATTAATTAATTAATCAATGTATGCTTTTTCCATTAAAAATGCCTGATGCAGTCCTTTTTTACACTGGATACATAGACTAGGAAAGAGGCAAACACCTGAAAATTGTATTAATTTCCAAAGGATGGCAATGTCTGGACATACCAGGTGATTTTGAAGAGTATACATTTATATATTTAGACTTCAGGATTATTAACAATCTTGGATCTGTGGCAGGGCGAAAAGAAGTACGGAAAAATTGTGAAGATGTCTCTGATAGAATATAACATGGTCACTTCTGCTCACATTCTGTGAACAGAAACAAGAATATGACTAGGTCTATGTCAATGAAGAGTGGAAACACACCTACCAGAGAGACAGTGCAATAAATATACAGCAGGTGAGGGTTTTCTAATGTTCTTCAAGGATGTACATTACAATAACAGGAAGTAGCAGTTACATGATTTGTTTTTCAGTCCAAATAAAACTTGCCAAAATAAGACATTGTTATCATGTATAAATTCGGGCCTATGAAAGTTTTAACATCAAACATACAACGTCTAATACTAATAGGTGCCTAATATATATAGCTCAGGTTATTAGTTTTGTTCTTTGATTGTCTTAAAAATATTATGCAATAACTATGCATCTCAAAGATCTGCACATACACACATATTTATATGCAGTTTTGTATAAAATTTCAGGAATTTCTGAAATGTTCTAAATCCCACCTAAAACCCATTTAGGGCTCTATAAATTCCTAAGACAAAAGCTATTATCTTCTTTCAGCTTGCCTCCATCTCTTCACCACCACTAACATCCACACTTATTGGACAGTGACTATTTCCACCTAGGCATTTTCAATAATCTCATTATGATTTTTTGTCTTCTATAGCCATCATTTCACAGAAACTTCCTCTGCTCCATATAATATGTTGTTTTGATAGTGAAAGGATGTTTTCCAATTTCTATCTGACTTTGTAACTCAGGAATATCCAGCACTGGACTACTCCTTGCTTGCAATACCCACTCTATTTCCCTGCTTCTCTTCCTTGTCTCTATTTCTTATTAGAGTCATTTCCTAGATAATAGTCCTCATTGAGATTGTCATTCTGTTCTTGTCTTATCTGATTCTACACTCTCTTCATTGTCAATTTCGTTCACTTCCATTGTTTCAAATGCCACTAATGATTTCCAGGCATTTATCCTCATCCCAGATTTCTCTTTGATAGATTGACATTTTTAACTCCCTTTGAATATCTCTAATTGGATGGCTCACAGTGAGATAATAAAGTTCAACATGATCAACACTGGATTTATTTTGTTTTAACCCAAATATACTCACTCTGTTTCATATCCTGTGAAAGGATGGTTTAATATTCATATCACCTATAGTTAGCTTTCTTGTCTCCCAACTTGGATCCTGCCTCTTCCAAAGTACACTTTACATGTTCATCATTTAGAATTCTACTAGGGCTCCCTATTCCCCTCAGGATAAGTTTAAGACACTTTGAAAATGTTTTCAGTTCTTTCACATATGATTCCTACTTGGATTTTCATTCTACTTCCAGCCTAGACTTCCCTCACCTTTACACTATAGGCAAATTGACAATATTCCCTGTTCCCTTTGCAAGCCTTAGCACACCTGCCTCTGGTTATCTGTTCTTGTTACCATTTCATGACATTTGTCCACAGATTTGCTTGGTAAATATATCTTATCATTTCCATCTCTGATTTGGTCACTAAGATAAACTTAATTCCATGAAATGCAAGTTTACATATTTTCCATATTAATCAAAGGACCATAATGAGATTCTATTGTCAGTTTGCCAGGAGTCCCAGGTTTTGGTCCCTCTATCCAAATCTATCCTAGGCCTACTGGCAGTTTGATATCATTTGGTGATATTTGGCTGCCACAAATTACCTACATGAAATGATTTAGGGTTCTTTGGCTGAATGGAATTTCAGGATTCCCAGGAAGGTCTAGTTAGTTAGTATGGCTTTTGCTTCATTGCTGCTGCTGTTGGTGGTGGTAGCTTTTTTTCATTTTTGGACCAATCCAGGGAGATCACACTAAGAAGACCTTTGTGGTTATAAGAACATAAGCTTTGCATTCTTGTCATGGAGGACTTACCTTGAGACAGTGGAAGCATCCTGGCATATAAATAGCAAGTACATCTCAGTGGCCACCGAGTAGAAAGACTCAAAGAACAAATTAAAATGATCAAATATCATATTTTATCAAGTCTATTAAAAATGCACAGAAGCAAAGAAAAAGATAGGATAGATTATTACATGTAGGATAGGATTCAAACAGTGTGGAAGCACCATCCTACCAGAGTCCTGGGGTACTCAGTGCTCATATTTCCTATTCTCTATTTCTCACATCAGCCTTCAACACCCAATGGTGTGGCTACAAAAGCAAGAGTGGAGATTTGAGGTAGGGGTCAAAAGGTGGGAGATAACTTGGCCCAATGGCACATACTCTTCTGTAGAAATAACAGAACAAATACACCTGGCTGATAGATTTAATACTCCATTTAGTCTGATGAACAGCTGTAGAGTTTATTCACATTAGTTGGGCAAGGACTTTTGTATCACCTTTAGTATCACTAATGAGTGGCCCAATAAAGATCTCATGTATGTTAATTTGGACAAAAAAAATCATTGAGAAAACCAATATTAATGGTGTATCCCAAATACTTTGGGTGTTTGTCCTTAGGTATATTTATATATTATAAATGTATACTACCCAGGTGTCTCGTAAACATTAAGTGTATCTAGACTTTCAATCTCTGTCTATGTTTAACACATTTTGCTTACTATTTACCTTTAACAATTTCTCTGAATTCTACCTATGCCTAACAAACATTTTGCATACTATTTACCCATTATTGAGATTTTTTAAATATTTAGTCTATGTTTTACAAACTAGTTCATCAAATAGAACTGAATTTTTCAATAGAAAATGCACATTTCACAAAGGTAGCCTATTGAGTCTGATGGAATTTTCTAAAAAGGGATGTGGCAATGCTCTTTAGTGTGATTTGATGCTGTTCTTGTTCAGAGGTGGAGATCTGTCTCTGTTCTTGAAACCATGTGGTTCACGACTGTTATTCAATATTAGCGTACAGCAAAAGTGACACTGTGTGACTTCTAAAGATATATCATAAAAAGTGAGTCAGCTTCTGCTTTGTTTACTACTTGCTCTTGAAGAATTCTCCTGCTTAGCCTTTCAAACTATGACAAAGCACAAACTATCCAATTTATGGAGAAGCCAAAAGCCCACATACACAGAGAAAGAGATCACTGTACAGTGCCAACTGCCTTAGCTGCCCCTCACCTCCAGTCTTCCAATCTAGACACTGTCTAAATACAAGTTCATAAGATATCTCAAGCCAGGACCCACGAAAACCCTTCTCAAATTCCCAACCCACTTATACTAGGATACATAATGAAATCACTATTGTTTTAAATTGCTAAATTATAGCTGGATGCAGTGTTGCATGCCTGTAATCTCAACAATTCCAGAGACTGAGGTAGGAGCATAGCATGTCCTAGGCCAGTCTCAACAATTTAGTGAGACCCTGTCTCAAAATCAAAAATAGAAAGGTCTGAGGATGTAGCTGAGCAGTAAAGTGCTACTGAGTTCAAATCCCTATGCCCTCCCCCCCCAAAACAAGAACAAGAAAAGAAAATACAAACTTTTAGTATGATTTTTTAAAAATTCAGAATAGATACCAGATACCAGAATACCTGCTGCTTTGCAACCCAGTCTTGACCTCCCTTCCACATCTCACTCCTCCATGTTGATGATACATAAAATGTGTCCACCCCATTTATGACTCATCAGAAGACAATGTCAATTGCCATGTGCATTGCATGTAACTGTCACTTTGACAAGATTGTTCAGTGAGGCTTTAGCTATATAGGAATTCCTAAACTTTGTCTTATCAATTTGATATCAAAGATGCAGCTGTTTCTTCACAGTCATTCTAAAGCACACATTTGTATTTTTTATTTTTCTATGAATCTTCAAATTACATCTGAAATGAGCATTACCCTATCAGGTACTTTCTTCATTGTATTCACTATCTATGAATGCTCCCATATGTTGTGAATGATGAACACCAAAAGTGATTTTCGTGTTTGTGAATTTTTTCCAATTATTTTGCATCCAAAGAACAGTAATAGTCACTGATCTCAACTTCACACAGTCCGTGTTGCTAATTAAGTAAAATGTTCAACTGACATTAGTGATATCAATGATCAAAAGTGGTTATGCAATCATACGTAAGTTTGAGCCATGGCTAGATGGTTTGTGTTTGATACAAGTTAAATATGAGTAACAGAAGTCAAGTGGTACCTTGGGAAGTAGCTACTTTAGAGACTTGATGTGAAAAACCCAGAAAGCAATACTAACAAGTTTTATTTCACGCATCTGTAAGATTACACCAGTGCTCTCAGCGTAAACTTCTTTGACTCCTTAGTAACAAAGTAAGGGCCTCTGAATTGGAGCGCAGTAAAAAATGAAAACCTTTTCTATAAGGTTTTACATTAGAATTCTTTCTAGTTAAAAAAATCCTGTTGAATATATTTAGAATGTGTCTCTTCTTCTACTGTCAGACTGCATAGTGACTGAAGGAGAAACATGACGCTGTTTTTCTTATGAAATATTATTTTCTTTTAAGAAAGCTGAAATATTTTAGAAAACGTCAGTATTTTTCTTTGTTTCCCAAGCCCTCACATTGCTCTTAAAATTGGTGTCAGGTAGTATTGGATATAAAATAAAATTATCTGAAACTACGTCTTTTTTTTTCATACTTTGACTTCAAAAAAATAGCAGTTAATGAATGCCCTTCAAGAACACTAAGATAACCTTAGTTTCAACTTGAAATGTCAGTAAATATTTGTCAAATTACTAGATTTTACAGTAATCCCATGGAAATGTGTAAAGGTTGATTAATGTATACTTTTCACACCAATTTATCTAATGAGAATTGATATTTATAAATTTGTGTGGAGGCACAGGAGCCGGCAACCAAGGGCTTAGTATAGCTTTAATATGCTATAGTTTGCATTTTTGGACAGATAAAAATAATAATGTGAGCATAAACATAACAAGAAATATGTTAGACCCACATAATAAAAATACTATTTGTGTTAAATAGAATTTTGTTATTGATTTTTATCTTTGGTTCCAATTAATTGCATTTAATCTTGTAAGTATTTTTTGTGGGGGTAGGGGGGCAGTTCTGCAGATTTAACCCAGGGGCAATTTACCTCCGTACAGCATCCCCAATGCTTTTCACTTTTTATTTTAAGACAGAGTCTTATTAAGTTGCTTAGTGAGACTGGTCTTGAACTTGCAATTCAGCCTCTAGAGCTGCTGAGAGTACAGGCGTGCACCACTGCATCCCACTGATCTTCTTTTTAAATTTATGCACCACAGAAAGTTTACGCATTTTTTCTAACATACCCTTTTTTTCCCCAGTTGCCATTTGCACAAACAGTATGTGGGAGAAATTAAGTTTTTGCCAAAAAACCCCCTTTTAATTCTTCTATTCTTAAGACTATTGTCTACTTTCCCCACTTCTCTTATTATAATTAGATGTTGCCACGTGAGTTATTCTCCCTTGTGGAATGTCAGGGAAAAAAATTGTGTGCCACTTCAGGACCAAGATTTCTTAGGAATTGGATGTGCTTCCTTCTACCTTATTCTTCCCCAAGTATCTTGATGCAGAGCACAGACCAGAAATTACTATGCATATGAAAGTAGCCCACTGATCAGTATTTAGAATTGTTTTGTTGCCTAGCCTAAGTAGTACAGTGAGATAGTATTGTATGATTTTTCTTTTTAAATGAAAATAAAATAAAATTCACCTTCCCACAAGACTGTTGGTAAACTGGAGGTTACTTCCATTATTTACATACAAAACCATCTTAAAGCCTAAAGTCAACAGTAAGCATAAATTTGGAAAATAACATGGAAGTGCTTTAATAATGTTAATATAAACTGTTTTCAATATAAGCAAATTATTTTTTCTTTTTTATTAGTGCATTATAGTTCTGCATAGTATTGGGGTTCATTATGATATAATCATACAAGCATGGAATATAATTTTGCTCCAATTCAATCCCAATTACTTCCCCTTTCCTTTTTCTCCTCCCTCTCCCTGATCCTCTTTCTCTACTCTACTGGTGGTCTTCCTTCTGTTTATGTATAGTTTTATTTTAATTAGCATTATATAGATTATACATAAAGGTAAAATTTACTGTGGTATATTCATACACCCACATAGCACAAGGAATTCTTGTACAGAAAAACATGATAGCTGTCTCCAAAAATATAAAAGTCTCCGAGGTATATAGGACATTTTAAGTATTTTGTGAGATTCCATAGGGTGAAAATTGTAAGAGTCCTGATATATAATTAATATGATAAGAGTATTATGATAAGATAACATTAGGTCTGTCTGAAAAGAGACTGGGCTGCTTTGTGGAATGAGTTTCCTGTGGTTAATGGTGTTTAAGCTACATGAAGTGGTGGTTTGTTTGGGTAGTCTAAACCCTTGCTAAAATGGAGTACTATTTGGGACTTGCTAGAAATGCAGAATCTGTGGGTCCAACACAATCTAGTGAATCAGAATCTACAAGTTCACAAGGTCTGTGGGGTATCCATATGCACACTATATTTGAGAAATAGTGCTCCACTGACATCTAACAATCCTCATATTTTTGTACTTAATTCTTATGTTATGATTCAAAATTTGAATAACAGTCTGGAAGAGAAGGGGGTAATTCATGAGCTTGACCTTACATTCCACTGTAGAATCACCAACTGGATTAAGACATTGTTTCTTAAAAATTTTGCTTAAGTCAGTGAGTATTATTTCTTTGTTAACTTAGGACTCTGCTTTACACAAAAGTAAATGACACCTTTTGAGTTTCTTGCACTAACCTTACATTGTACTCAGTGTTCAATCCTTTCCCCAATTTCCTCATGTGTATCCTCTTTACTTTCACCAGCCCCAGGATTCATGAATCTCCCTCTCTGAAACGTTTCCTTTCTGCTTGGAGTAGGTACTGGTTTTGTCTCCTGCTACCTCCTTATCCCGGATGGTCTACTTGAATGGACAAGTAACGGCGAGGGCGGGGGCAGGGATGGGGAGTAGGTAAAGGGATGTATAAGTACAAGGGGAACTGGAGCGTGATGGAGAGACCAGTCTCTGTTTTCATCGCCAAAGCAATGAATGGTGAAGAGCTGGGGAGGTAATGAGAAGTGACAGATACCGCCACACCCTAGATTGACTCAGGTCCCTACAACCATGACCACAGTGCCCTGGTCCGGGGCTGGAGGCGGGGAACTACTTAAAGCCAAGCACTGAAGGCCAGAGCCAGAAGGTGCCCAAGTCGATTTCCATCCCCAACAGCGCGTGCTGACACCTCACATGCTTTCCTATAAAGACCATTGTGTGGGAGAAGCATAGGCGAGGGAAAACGTACCCTCTTCCCCACTACTGCCCATCTCTGCCCCTCGCGATTGCCAGGGGCACTGGGAGCAGCAGCGGGAGCCTCAGCAGCCCCTGAGCTGCTTTGGGGGAGATGAGTGTATCCGCGAGCGCTTGTGCGTGAGGAGGAGAGCAAAGACGTGATTACTTCAGAATTTATTTAAGGGCCGGTGGAAACCACTGCAGCAGCTTCCAGGGGAAGCCCTTGTTCCAGAGGAAGAGGAGGTGGAGGCTGCCAAGGAGGAGGAGGGGAGGAGACAGAGAAGGAGGCGTAGCAGCAGCTACTGCATGAGGCAAGTGAGCAGAGAAGATGCTGTAGCATCCTCACCGGCTCTCAGCAGGTTGGTTCTCCAAGCCAACTGATGCAAGCAGAGGGGCTTGCAGAGGGCCTGGAAGGAGAAAATGGGTGTGGGAGGGCTGATTGCTTCCCTTTCCAGAGAATAAGCGCCTCCTTTAAGTGAAATAAGACATCCTAGCACAGAAATAGGATAGACGCCAGGAGGAGACTTGTCCTGCTTCTTGCATCCCTGGGGACTCGCTTCCCTTTAACTGTCAAACTCCCAGCATTAGCCATTAACTCTGGAGGGGCTCCAGTTAGGGGACTGGGTGGAGAACTTCCCTTTCAGATACTCTTCACATCTTTCTCCGAAGTTCACGTATGGAAGGACACTTCCTCACACCCGAGGTGGCCCGGACGGGAGGGGAAGCAGCACCGCTTGGTTAAGTTTCTCAAAGTCAACCCCATTCTCCCAGTTCTCGGCTCCCGGACTCGGGGCTCCAGCTGCACGCGGGTAGCTGCTGCTGCTCTAGCAAAGGGGCCGCTGCTGCTTTAAGAACCGCCTCCCCCTCTCCTCCCTTTGACAATGGTCTGAACCGAGCTCTGCTTCCCAAAGCAAAATTTGTAATATGCCATTTTTCCGATGGACGCTTCTCCTTTTGGCTGCTGACTGAGCCGTGGGAAGATGCCGAGTTGCTGCCACGCCACCCAGCCGGGGCACGTTCCGGGAGAGTGCTGGGGCACGCGTATGTCTAAGCTGCCTTTCTCCTCTGGTTGCTAGGGAAATGGTCCAGGAGTGCTGGGTGTGAGCCTCCCCTCTCATCAAGCCGGAGACTGCGGTTGTCATTGATCAATTGAAGAAGCAGGACCCGAAATTACAGACATTAGGTACAGAAACTATATTTGAGTTACACGGTTTCCCTTCGCTTTATTTTTTTTACCATGTCCCCTGCCCCACCCCGCCCCCAGGGAAGATGAGATGCAAATTCCTCCTTGTGGATTACTGATTACTGTTAGATAGCTTTTGCTTTCCACCCGTTCTCTTCATCTCTGATTTCTTTGCTTACTTACCTCGCTCCTGATGGGCAGGATGAACAATTTTAGTGTGGAAATTATGAAGTCAACTTCTTCAGGGCGGTGGGGGGTGTGGCTGAGAGATAACTGTCCAGCAGTGTGGGGTGAGCTGGCTCTTCGGCCACTGTAAAGGCACCGGGGCAAAAAAAGTGAAAATGCTTCCATTAGAGATTATAATGATATTTCTCGAGGAGGAGGGGGGAGGATTTCAAAGAGTTAAATAGAAGGAGGAATATTCATGTAATGTAATCAGACAATGGCTAGCATTTCTCTCACTGAATTACTCCTGTGGGTTAACTGAGGTGGAGCAGAGATGGTTCTTAAGACTAAATTTTTGCTGAGGAAACTCACCATAGAGAATAATGTTATCTTTGCCTGTAGTAGGTTCTAAATACTAGTGATATGATTTAAGCAAAGTTATTCATTCACGGGTGGGGGCACACCTTTTGGAATACTCTTAGATCTGAATAGGTACTACTTGTGTGACAGACATTGGTAAGGAACACATCAAATTTTGAAATCCCTTGGATAATAACTCCAGCGGATATTCGAAACTTTTATTTTGAAATCAGAGATTTAGAAGACAGTCAAGGTTATGTGCTAAGAATATAGGAGTTGGTTTTCCTGGCATAAAATCATTTGAGCTAAATTTAAGCACAAGGATAATTAAACCAACTACACTTATTATTATTTTTTCTTTCACAACAAAATTAAATATTTCTAACTAGGTCCTGAAATGTTCAGTAATTTAATGATTAAGTCATCAATATCTAGATGAGGTTAATATAATTGATATATCAAGTCTTTAAGGAGGGAGAAGGTGATGAAAAGACACATATCCAAATGAGTTGTATACATGTCCTTTCTGGTTTTTCAGAAATTAAGTTATATTTGTACTTTTTAATACTGAAAATGACTATGAAAGTTAAAAGTGGTACATCTGAGTGAAATACAGAAGCCATTGAATGACTATGCCCTTCTGGACCATGCAAGTTGTTTTTGATGTCATCCTTTCTACGAAAGATTCTGTATAGATTTTTAATAGCTTTTAATACCAAAAATGTGCATTTAAGAAATGGTACATTATAGGGCTTATTGAAATATTTTGCAATTGTTATTAGACAGAATCTAAGTTCTAATGCAAGAACTGAGTTAGCTCATGAGAGTAGCTTTGTTTTTTGTAGACATTTTTCCCTTTAATTTTTGATAAAAAGGCTTTGGATCTATACATTTAGGTTGATTAAAGAAAAAGCAACATGCACAACAT
Source organism: Geosciurus inauris (assembly GCA_004024805.1). Lineage (NCBI taxonomy): Eukaryota > Metazoa > Chordata > Mammalia > Rodentia > Sciuridae > Geosciurus > Geosciurus inauris. The sequence continues at coordinate 19,093 of PVHX01015398.1, forward strand.
GTATTCATTTATTTTCTAAATAACTTTTGCATACTTTGATTTTTATAAATTGAATTTGAAGAGTTCAGAAGTATCCACTGGAATTAAACCTTTAGGCCTAGAAGCAAAAAGAGTCACAAAGGTATAATATTATTTCTGCAAAGATGAATATTGGTAATTTTATAATGCAAATAAGTATTTGGATTTGTAATAGCCCTTTATATACTTTACTCTCTGGTCCCAGTGAGGTAACCTATTGGATACATAAAACAGGATTTTTTTTAAAAGCTTAGATTATTATTCCTTTTTTTTATGGAAGAGAAAACTGAAGTTTTAACAGACGAAGTAACTTGCTCTGGTTCATATGTTTCAGGAGTGGAATGTAATCAAATTCTTTTGCATATGGATTTGATAGACTTTCTAAGTCCCCAAGCAGCTTCTCATAATAACAACTTTTGACTGACTAAATCAAAGACTACCTTTTATGCTGATCTGAGAGCCTAAAATCTATGAATGTCTAATATCCCATGGTAATACAAGAGGCTGTGTAGAATTAGGAAATTACGGTTAGTTGAAAATTGTACTTGGGCAATCACTAGTTATGTTTTTCCTTGGAATTCAAAGTTGTTCTAAAGAATCCAAAGTGGACATGGGCTAAAGATTACTTTCAAGAAGGATTTGACATAAAATAATGACTTAAGAATGCTCTGGTTACCTTAAAATTTAAACTCTATTAGTGTTTTGGGGCAATTGCCACAGTGTTATCATTTCTTCTCTGATACTTTGTTTTAACATTAAATGTAAAAAATAAACATTTTTTTAGGCTTCTCATGATGGTTTCTCAGAATGACACAACTGTTCAGTGCATTGCTTTCATACCTGGCATGTGAATTAATTGTTTAAATAAGCACATAGGTTACAATTTTATTTATTTTGCTTTGTTTTCCAATTCCTTTTCAATTAACATAAAGTTTATAGCAGTTACAATTTTTCCATCTTTGTTATTTGAATGAAATAACAATTGTTTTGGAATGAAAATCAAATTGATAAAAATGCAAATTGATTGTTTTTTGTATTAAGTTGCTAACTAAAACAGTAAATGTATGAGTGAGTGAGTGAGCAAGTAAGTATAAATTTGTTCTATATGTCAACTCTGTATTTATTTTAGGGTAACCAGGTAGCTCAGTGTTTTGAGTGATGAGAAAATTTCAGGGGATTCTGAATTATCCTAAAATTCACCAATTCTTTCATATTTTACCTAAGTTATCAGTCACAAAAATAACTTCCTTTTAAAAATTTTCTGAGTTCTCAGGGGTCCCTAAGTCATTCACAAATAACCAAATTCCTCTCCTCAATAACCCAATTCATATGAATAATTATATAAAAGTAATTAACTATTGAATTGTTAAATCTTGACATTTTATTTGAAAATATCACCAGAAATGTTTTCCCCCAGGACATGAATATGTAGGCAGAAAAATAAATTAACCTTGAATTATAAAAGCAAAGAATACTCCAGGATCAACAGTCAAACCAGCCTTTCTCAGCCTTCTGCAAAACCAAGCCCTCTAATTAATAGCTCCTGGCCTTTGTACAAAAACTGAAATTGAGCTGAGATGGACTTTTTTAAAAAAAACATAAGATAGAGGATGAAATGTAAATGTGATAATTTTTGTTTTTTAAGATGCCACATAATAGGACAATTTCACATTTCCATTTCTGTGTGGTCGGTTTTAAATCAAATTGATAAATGATTTAAAAATATTTTGAACAGTTCATTTGTTTCATGACTAGGAGGTTGTGATTAGCAGCCGAGATGTGATATTACTACATTAGCTAATGTAATTTACCGCATCTGTTTTGTGGAATATTTGAAAGTGTTCGTTTGTATTGCTTGAGTGGAAACCAGACAATGCATCTAACAGGAAACAAAGGAATATTAAGTATAATTAGTAGTATAATAATCAAAACAAATTTATGTATCTCAGCCTATTTCATAAAGTTTATGTATAATTCATTCAGTGTCACTTATCAGCTCAGCATAAGCTTCTGTGAGAATTCAGGAGGCAAGCATATAAAAATAATAAAATGAAAGTTGTAAGGTCAAAAAGCTTTAAACTAGTTGATGTGAAAACTTCTGTTGAAAAGATAGGGTAAAAGCTGCTCATTATGTAAGATAAATACTCAATTATTTTGGATTTTCTAAGTGAAAGGTGAATATTGATTCACTCAATTACCTAAGTCATTCAAAAATCATTACTTTCTATTCATTAAGTGCCAGACAGTGTGCTTTCTGTTGACAATATAATAACAAATAACATAGAGGTACTCACTGTAAAAGATTTGTAAACTTGCAGGAAATGAAAGCTGACGACATATAATTGAAATAACATGCTTCTATAAATTGAATTAGAGTGGGATAAGTCAAGAAATGAAAACCGAGGAAGAGGGGAAACCAAGATGTATTTTGTTGGTGGGACATTGTGAAAAGAGAAAGCATGAAGATTGGAGGAAGTGAACAGATCATATTTTATCAAGGTCAAAGCATTCAGCTTGGTTTGGAGTGGGGGCAGGGAGTAGGGGGAAGAGGGATAGTAAAGCCAATGAACTGCCAAGAGCATAGTGTAATGATAACCAGGTGGCATTATCAAAATCACTTCTTTACAAAGATTCCCCCTTTACTTTCTTTAAGCAATGATGTGTGAAGTGATGCCCACGATTAATGAGGACACCCCAATGAGCCAAAGGGGGTCCCAAAGCAGTGGCTCGGACTCAGATTCCCATTTTGAGCAGCTGATGGTGAATATGCTAGATGAAAGAGATCGCCTGCTGGACACACTCCGGGAGACCCAGGAAAGCCTCTCACTTGCCCAGCAAAGGCTTCAGGATGTCATCTATGACAGAGACTCGCTCCAGAGACAGTTAAATTCAGCCCTGCCACAGGTATGCTTCTAGTGCCATTTGCCTCTCCTGTTGGAATTGAAAATGGGATAAGATTTTTAAAAGATTTGCTTTATTCCTATTCTTAGTTACTTTTCCACTTATAATACACAATATACATTTTTTTGTTAAAAAAATTTAAGAATAGGTAATTAATTTATATGAAACCTTGCCTCAAACAAAATCATGGTATATTGATGGGAAGGAGATGTGTGAAGCATGAGTTCCCATCTGTTCTCTTTCCTAAAAATTTTATCTGTATGTTTTAGTGGAGATACAAAACCACTTGTTGATTAGTTTTTAATTACCTGATTATGAAGACAGTTTTATCTTTCTTGCATTTTAAACACGATCATGATGTTTAGAAATACCTAGTTTTAATTTTTAGTAATGTGGTCTGTCTTGGTAGTAGTTTGGAAGTTTACTGTTGAAGTATTGTTTTATCTTTCTTTAAAAATGCTTAATAACTTATATATTAGAATTATTGATATATTGCCCTTTCCTCTCAAAAAATACTTCAAGGAGGGGTTTTAGGACACAGCCCAAAGGTAGAGTGTGTTGTTCTAGCATGTATGAGGCTTGGGCTTTATCCTCAGCACCACCAAACCAAAATAAAACAAATAACAACAACAAAAATAAAACTTCAACTACTTTCTTTTTATTTTAAAATAGTTTGGAAATTGAGAAAAGACAAAATTCAACATTATTTACACAAATTTAATATTGTTATTTTAGTTATTTTTGAATATAGTTCTGTCAGTCTTTTTATTTTGTAGGAAAAAACTGAAAAATTTTGATGATTGACATCTTATTTATATGCAGAGTTAATGATAAGGATCTATTTACTTACTGAAGAATTGCACAGTTCTGCTTCTTTTAGGTATGAGAAAAAATATAACATATAAATGAGATTTTTAATAATCACCACAACTGCAATTTTCTTCCAAATACAAGTTTGATTGGCCTTCCACTTAAAGGACAATCTAGTGAACATTAGAGTTGATTTCTCTCCATGAAATTACCTCTGGTACCAGCACAGATCTTTTCATAAATATTAAAAACTATACAATTAAAGTTGACTGAATTCTAAACCTTGCTGTATTAGTAACTTGCAGTGTTATATTGTGTTATTTATGACTCAGAATAGAAAGGATACCAAAACCCCTCTGCCTCACCATACTGAGTGATCCCTGAAACCTATATGAATAACTCCTGTTTTAGTCCTTTATATTTTCAGTCCGTTTGTTTTGTGTTGAGATGAAATAACGTTTCAAACAACTCTTACCTGTTGATAGGACTGGTTTATTTAATCACATAGAATGTATTGATTCATTTCAAAAGGGAATTATCCAACCCTCACCAAGAATAAAATTTTTCAAAGTAGATATTTCAGTCTTTGTAATTATTCTTTATAAGGGGATTTCTAAAACTAGCAGCATCATGCTCCTTCATCTCTAGGATTTTTGAGTTGGTTATTGCTGCTGTTAAAGTGAGGTCCTGATATCAATCACACTATTCTTCATCTTCTGTGTCAAGCACAAAATGGCAGTCATTAATCTTTTGGATACAGTGTTTCATTAAAGAAATCTACAATTGTATATTGGTCACAAGTTCAACATAACTTCAGTATGTACCAGGGTATCAATCAACTAACATTTTTAGTTAAATTGCATAAATTTTGTAGAGTATTCCCATTTCCTCACACTCTTCTTGGAAGTTAATAATTTGATCTCACTTGTAAGATTCTGCATATATCCTTCCCGCCTATGTCTTTCTACAGTTTATTTAAGCCTAATACTTTCGGTTTTAATCCTAACTTCGTCAAATTATTCTATGAATAATTTGAGTTTTAAAATTTTTGCCCTTTCCATAAAAAAATGACAATTTCATAAGTTTGTTGTAAAAATACAAAGTATTAAAACAAAATGGCTTGGGGGAAAAGGAGAAAACTGGAAAATATTTTCACAAAGAACTATATTGTGTGGCACAATCTTTTCTCAAAGGTGCCAGAAGGGAAACTACAAATTCTAGAAACTCAGTTGAATTAAACATCTAGATTATAATGCCATCTAAAATTTAATTTTGGTTTTTTACATTAATTCTTATGTTTTTACTCAAACTACTGGTCAGTTGTGTTTTGGAGTTCAGAATTTTCCTGTTTTCTACATGTACATGAATTTATATTATGAAATTTTCCTCCAGAAGGGTTATGGGAAGCCATATTTATACACACTTATTTCTGAAGAGAGTCCTTTGAGTTTTTCTACTTAATGGGAAAAATAAAGCCTAGAAACAGTCTCATGTTAGCATAGATCTAGTTTTGCTTCCAATGAAGTTTGCTATATACTTACAAATAAAATATCAGTTCTCAGAGTATATGAGTTTCAGGATTGTACATTAGAGATTATGGCTTTTCATATTTAGATGGCTATGGTTCCAAAGTATTTTACAAATACTTTGACATATCATTTTCAATGTTAATTTGTATGCAACTATTACAAATATCTCTAGAAATCCACAGATCTTTAAAGACTAATGACCCTGTCACTTTTTAAAACACCAAATATTAAATAACCTAATCTGTACCATGAGAAATATAATTTCTGTAAGTATTCAAGGAGTATTCCTCATTAATTGGTACCTTTGAATGCTGTATGATATTTTGCAAGCAATGCACATGCACTGTTTGGTGGCATTGTAGTTTACATTGAACTGCAGGGAAAATGACTGCTATACATGTGAGGCTTGAGGCAGAAATAAAATGTATAAAATTGAAATCTAGTACAGTAGCATTAAAAAGAACAATTTTAGCAAACAGAATTGAAAGCAGAGACAAACTTTTGACATAGGTGTTTTAAATAGCCTGTGCATTGTTTGTTGATGTTGGTGATTTGGAACTCTGCTTTAGATACCTCCTGTCCTATTATTAGGATGCAGAGTTAATAATAACTCCTATTAAGGAGTTATTATTATTCCTTTATGAAGAAAGGCACCAATAACTTTAACAATCCTAACCATGTAAATTGTTTTGCAGTCACAGTGTTAATGTTTCTTTATGTGTTTGGATGTCTCTGTGTTTAAGAGCCCTGGTCATTCCACATCTCCAGGCCTGATATTTCTAAGCTACACACTCAATTATTCATCTTTTAAATGTGTAGATCCATTTTAATGGTCCACAGACCCTCACAGTGATTCAACGTGCCCCCAATTCTGTCATCCTGTGCCTTCCACTTTCCACTGTGTCTGCCCTAATTCCCATACACTTGAGAGTCCTTATCTCTTAAATAATTCTCATGTCCCTCCATTCTCTATTTTTTGCCATTCCTTCAACTCATGGCCCTAAACTTCTCCTTTTTTTTTTTTTTTTTGGTACCAGGGATTGAACTCAGGGGCACTCAAGCACTGCGCCACATGCCCAGCCCTATTTTGTATTTTATTTAGAGACAGGGTCTCGCTGAGTTGCTTAGCACCTTGGTTTTGCTGAGGCTGGCTTTGAACAGCCAATCTGCCTGCCTCAGATGTTGTGTGTATGATGTTCTTTCCCAGTGCCTTTGTTTGGCTAATTTATCATGCTAGCTAAGATTTTTTTCTCCTCAAGGAATTATTTTCTGAACCCCAAGTACATTTCCTGTTTTACCTACCCCTATCATTCATCACATTGTAATTAAATTATCTGCTTATGTGCCTGTTCCCAGACCAAACTCTAAATTCCTGGAGAACAGGAACATATCTCAGTCATCTATGATTCTCTGCACTACAACAGTACCAGGCCCATAGTGAGGGCTTTTAAAGTAAAAATGGAACTAAATATATGCATTGTGATGTAGAAACACATTTAACCTAGAAACAGAAATGTTTAGTTTGTATTGTGATTCTATCACGTCACCAGTCTGAGTCAAGACTTCTGATTTACATGTTACAAGAAGGGCTTAATGCTAATACTTTACAGGGCAGTTTATGGTGATTAAAGAAAATGATACAAGTAAAAGTTAATTAATTTATAAAGCACTAAATACTAAAATGCTTGCATTTATTTTATCCAGAATATCAAAAGATTAACTCATTTCTACATATATATATTAAAAAATATTGGAATAACTTACATGCATATTGAAAAAATAAATGATTTAGATATTTTTGAAAATAGCAAATATTTGTCAGTTATCAACATACTTGCTAGGCATATTTATAGGAGAGATAAGAGGCCTATGCTTCCTATTGAAAAGTCATCATATATAAAAGTTTAACAATTCTTTTTGTCACTTTGTTCAATATATGTTGAGAGTCTCCTGTGTATTACTGAATGGTTACACATGATTATAAAGGGATGGGGAAAGGTAACATAGTTTGACTCCAAGAAAGCATAGAAAATTGCTTAAAAAAATGTAAGTGGATTGGAAGATTGTAGAAGTATTGAAAGTATTTGAGCTATGACAGTGATATGTGATTAAGTGCAGAAAGTTTCATGTGGGAAGTGGTATTAGAGAGGTATTTTTTTAATATTGGAAAGGACCTGAGAATATTCTGTGTAAGACAGTACAGTTGTGCAGATAGAATCTTGCTGAAGGACACAAGGCAAAATGACAAACTATACTATGTTTTAGGCTAGGCTTGAGGTCCCAAACTAACAGTAGTTCTGTTTTGTTTTAAAGACTAAATAGGAACTACATAAGGAAAATAAGCAACAGATTTGCTTGATGAAAGATTATAGTGTAAAAATGAAGTTTTATATAGCACAAAGTGGGTGTGGGCTATTCATATGTGGGGGAAGAGATAAGGAGTTTGCATATAGGATAATCTGTAGAATTTTTGAATGAATTGGTGACCACATAAGGTTATCATGAAGAAACATTATTCTCTTGTTTTGATTTTGGATGTATTATGTAATATTCACATTTTAGTTATCTGGTGTTTAAATAATACTGTGTAACAAACAAAATGAAATCTCAGTGGCATACAAAAATATAGGTTTAACTGATTGACTTGAATTGGCTAATCTTAGTTGGGCTAACTTCTGCCACTAGCTAGCACAAGATTGGCTTCATCAGCTTTATGTTATCTGGTTATTGTCTGCTTCAGGATGGTTTTGGCTGGGCTGACTAGGGCCACTTAGTTCTATGCCTTGTATTTAGTCCAGCAATAGGTTAGCTCTGGCAGGTTCTCACATGGTTAAGGCAGAGGAGTAAGAGCAAAGCAGAAATATGCAAGTGATTTTTAAGCTTCTGCTTGAGTTATCTTTAGCAAGTCCCCTGGCCAACTCCAGAGACAGAGTGGAACGCAATATGAATTCCATGGGTATAGACACATGGATGGAGTGAAGCACAGGACTATCTTGCAATTGAACTACCACAAATGCAGCCAGAGTCTTTCAAGTCATTATTGTTCTAAGGAAAACTTATTATGATAATAATTTTCTAGTGAAGAATGGATATTTGAAATAGGGATGACCCAATTTCAAATTGGTCATTTGGAACTAGAAAAAACAACAGAAATAGTGGGAATAGTGAAGAGAAAGAAGTAGGAACTAGTAATTTACTGAATGACCCAAGGCTTTGGACTTGGGTCAGAAGATCAGAATTTGCAATGGAGTTCTTTTACTTGTTAGCTGAGAAACCCTTATTTCCTTAATTGGAAAGAGAGGATGCTATCTACTCATAGGAGTAGATGCAAGGGTGTGTGTGTGTGTGTGTGTGTGTGTGTGTGTGTATGTGCATGCTTCAGAAACCATTGTAAGTGTCAGCTATTTTTCATAAGTTGAGATGCACTCATGTACACTTTGATGAGGAGTTAAAGGAGGCTGCTTGAGGAGAGGAATATGTTTATCTTTTGACATTTTAAAATGCAAACTATTTAGGTGAAATTTACAGTGACAGATTCTGCTTTGAAGTTTTATTCTTCAGGCAAAGACCCGGGGTATCTTTTTGACTTGCTACTTATAGCTCAATAACCTTGGTTAAATATTTGATTCAAATAATGATAGAAAGTGCCTCATAGGATCATTATGAGAAATAAATGAGTTAGAACATGTTGAATGATCAGTTCAATGTCTCACAGATAGTACAGAAAGTATATGCTGGATAAATGCTAAATGTAACTATTGTTGTAGTTATTATTACTATATTATTATTATCATTTTTTCTAGCCAACCTTGACCGCACAATTTTATTTGGTAATAACGAGCATTAGCACAAATCGAGAGTGCCAAAAGCCCGTGCTCTCCTCAATCTTTATCAAATTCTGGAAGTTTTTCAATTTATCTTTTTTATGTTAAAGAAAAAACTTATCTATACTCTCCTAAATGATTTCCCCAGATTCTCCACTTCCACATCGGTGAGTTGTTTGTATCCTTTGATTACATCAAACAATATTCCTTTCAACTGTGCTGAGATTATCACATCTAGATCCAGCACCTTCTTGTTCGGTGAAACCTGATGTCAACACACCAAGTGTCCTACATTTTGGTCTGCCAAAGACAAAGACGATGCATCTTTTGTTACTTTCTAAAGTGGCCATTCTATTTTCTTAATATATTTTTACACTTCCAGTTATTTCACCTCTTGGCTAAATGAAATGGTATTGACTTGTAGCCTTTATTTCTCATTGCCTCTTTTTATCTATTTCTTACAATATTTCTTACAATTAGGCTTCTACCATCACTGTTTTTCTAAAACTTACACTATTGTATGCCAACAATGGATATATATTTTGCAAATCTAGTGATTCCCTTTCATTCTTCATGCCCCTTGAAAGCTTGGTGTCAAGGAATGCTATCTATTATTCTGTCTCAAAATTTCCCAGATTAAGGGAATTTTACAACCCTCCTTTCCCAGGCTCATTCTTTTCCTGTATGCCCCCTACTTATCCATTATCATGCTTGTCTTTATTTATTTTCATTCTTCACTCTTAAGTATTGTTCTTCCTGTTCAGAACCAATACTTCCCTGAAAATCAGTCTTTGTAATCTTCCCCAATTTTTTCCTTTGCCTATTGTATCTTTACTCGTCCTCTCAATGGGCAATTTGGTGACATATTTAAATATATTTCTTAAAATTAAAATGAGAAGCATGATAATAACAAAAATGTCCTTTGACCCTCTTCTGCCTTAGATTCCAACCTATTATTTCATTTCCTATAAATTTATTTTCCAACTTGTCTCAATTGTATTAATTTCTTCAATTATTTTTTATCTCATCTGGTTTTCCCTCTAATTCCCTGTTCAAAATGTTTACCATCACCAATAACCAATGGATAATTGCAGTAGGTTTGTTTAATTTGACACTGTGATTACTACCTTCTACAAAAAGAAAAACACCTTGCTTCTTAACTTTCACGACACCATACCGTTGTGGTTCTTAAATCATTTCAATTATTTTCCTCTGGAATTTTTCCTGTGTAAAACTCCTCATCTAGCTAATCCTTAAATGTGAAATAATAAAACTAAGACTAATTGTAATAGCTAACATTTCTGAACCCTCCCACCCTGCCAACCAATGTTTATTTACTCATTTAGATGTTAAAATGGGAGTATTTCTCTGTGTTTGAGGTGAAACTAAATCAATGAAGTGCACGGCCTAATTTGCAGTCTATACTTAAACATAGTGCAACTGGTAAGTCAAGCATTAGATCAAACACCATCTTAAGACTGAGATGGAGAAACTAGAACAGGGACAGAATTATTTTAGAGAGCTCTTAGAGAGCCACACCATGTATGAGGTATGGGTTGATTCCCATTTTACTTAGCCAAGTGAGATTGGCTTCAGGGCAACCATTCAGTTTGATGTTTCCTCTAGTAGCAGTGACTGAAGTTTCTCCTGCCTCTAGAGCAGACCGAAGAGTCCCATTGCAGGCAAGCTTCAAGTCTTCCAATGTCAGTATAAATATTGGAGATTTTTAAAGATCAAAAAAGGAGATTTCCTTAGGCATCTTAAGCTCAGAGCAAGTAGATTTGTCTGTGTCCAGGCTCCCAGATGGGGAATCAGGAGCAGAAGGGTGGAGGACTAATTCCAGAGAAGAGAATAAGAAAAAGTCAAGTAAACTTGGAAACAACCTGTAGAGAGATTCTCTGTGTAAGTCACCAATAAACCCTGCCATCCAGAAAACCAAGACCAGGGGTGACAAGTGGGTCAGCCACATACTACTCTGGTTTTCTTCCCCAATTTCCCCTTCTCTGACCCCAAGTCTGGAGGAGTCAGAAACAGTTGTTGTGAGTGGAAGTTATCAGAGTAAAGGGTGACCCTCAAGTCCCTATCTTCTAATGCAAACTTTAGAGCTTGAAGCAAGCCTGAATTAAGTGTATGTATACCAGGCTGGAGGTGGGGGGATGAGTTTAGGTGAGACAGGAGCTCATGGTTTGGTAGATTTCACAATCTTGTATTGAACTAGAGCTATGAAATCATTAGATTTTTTATTCCAAAACAAAAATACAAATACTTTATTTCATTAGCATTGTAGAAAAGCATCCATCTGAATTTCATTTGGGACTCATTTTTTTACCTGAGGGAATCAGAGGAGTTTCTTTTTGTTACTGATTATTTATGAAACTGGTTAGAAGCATCATCTCAATTAATACTCAAAGCATTCAAATGAGGTTGTTTCTATTATTGCTGTTTCATTTATGATAAAAACAAGTCACAGAAATACAAAGTAATTTGTTCAAAACCACATAGTTGGTAGGTGGTATTTTCCAGGATTGTAATAAAGGCATGCTTTTCTTTTTTACTGAATCATCTCTTTTACCTAGTAATGTGTTCATCTTGATTAAAAGAAGTAGTAACTTCTCTGAGCAAGGCATAGTGGCGCATGCCTGTAACCCCAGCGACTTGGGAGGCTGAGGTAGAAAGACTGCAAGTTTGAGGCCAGCCTCAGCAACTTAGCAAAGCCCTAAGCAACTTAGTGAAATCCTGTCTTAAAAAATTTAAAGGCGGGGGGGGGGGTAGATATGTTGTTCAAAGGTTGAGTGCCTTTTGTTCAATCAACTGGTACCAGAAAAAAAAAAATTCTCTGGAACCCTTTAGGAGACCTGGGCCATTATTTACAGCATCCCTCAAGAGTACTTCTGAATTCTAATAAGACAAACAAATTTTTTATTAAGGAGATGTGAAATGCTTATCAGAGTTAGCATAAATATACTGCAAGTTATTATTCAAAGATCACAAATCCTGATATGTATGACACCATGAATTTGTCTTTTTTTGTACTGAGCACACTTTGTAGCCCATTCATTACATAAGCCAGAGAGCATGAGTTACGTGAAAAAGTATTAACTAGAATTTATAATACCTGGATTTCAGTTTTAACTTTACTAAACTGTAAGACACTGGAAAACCATTGAATTTCTAAAAACCTTACTTTTGTATAAAACATGGAATTCTAGTTCCCTCTAATCTGTAGCATGATTTTACAAATTTTAAGTGATTATAAAGATACACATTTTAACTTTATTAATTTAATTGAAAGCATTTAATAAATAATTACTATCTATTAAACAAACATTTCTGGGTCTGCTTTGTGTCAGACTCTATTCTTAAGGCATAGTATGGCTAATATTTCTGTTTTATTTTGTCTTAAGATTTTGGTTCAAATTATGGTTCCTAGGAATAGGTAGGTAGTGGCAATAAGAAGGTACTACCTAAATTCTACTGAGTATCAAATTTGTGAATTGTTTTTTGAAACTGACAGGTTTTTTGGTTGACTTCATTCTCTCTTATTCTGTTCTGTCATGAACTGTCCATGTTCCTGGAAAAGATCTGCTTTCTCCCAGAGTTCTGGGTCCCATTGCTTCTTGCTTTTCCAGGAAAAACATTTTGAATTTTCTTTTTGCATTATGAATGTTTCCATCTCTACTAGATTACAACTAGCAGCATTAAAATATGTTCCTATATTTATCTCATAGTTTAAAAAAAAAAATCTATTAACATTCTCACTCTACCAAGCTACTACCCCATTTTATCTTTTACTTTACAGCAACAGATTTTTTAAAAATTGCCTACATTTGCTTATTCTCATTTCTCTCTTCCCAGTTTCTTTTGAATCTATCCCAGCCAGGCATTCACTCCATTCACTTCATCTAAACTGCTCTTGTGAATATTGTCAACAACCTCTGTGTTGCTAACTGCAAAGGATAGTTCTCAGTCTTCATTTCTGCTTAATTTATCAGCAGTGTTAGACACAGTGGGTCTCTCTTTCTTGAAACACTTTCTTTAATTGACTCTGGGACAGCTCCCTTGCCTATCTTTTCATCTGCCTTAGTGCTCACTCTTCTATATTTATTGTTGGTAACTTCTCATCTTCTTGCCATATCAAGAATCAGTTATTCCCAGGAACTGTTCTCATGCCCTTTCTCTCTCTACCTCTACTAACACTACTGATAATCTTGTCTCTCTTCTGGCTTTAAATATAATTTAATGTTGATGACTCCAGAATTTTCATCTCTAATCCACACATTTCCCCTGACTTTCAGATTCTTATTATCAAACGTAGAAACTTAACATGTTCAAAACCAAGTTCATGATCTTCACTTAGTTGTCTGCATCTCAATTAGTAACAATATCAGTCCTCATTGGCTTAGACCAGAACCTCAGTGTTTTACTTCTTTCATATTCTGTATTCAATCTAGCAACAAAGTCTTTCAGTCTGATCTTCCAAGATCATATAGAATTGAACCAGTATAACCACCTCTATGACTTCATCCCATCTTTTACCCTAATCATATGAGATTTTTCCAACTGTTTTGCTTTTGTCCATTACTCCAATTTAGGGCAATAAAAAATAAGTCAAATTTTGTTTCATATCAGCTTACATTCCTGAAATATTTTCCACTTCAATGTCAAAGCTCAGGTCTTTATATCAAGCTCCATTATAACCTAGACCTTTCTGCCTTCCCCTTTTCCTATCTGATTCATCTACAATTTTCCACCTCATTCATTCTACACCACCAATCAATATGTCAGACATTGAACTGCCTTAGGAACTTTGCACTGGCTATTTCCTATGCTTGAAAAAAGTTGTCTTCTAGATAACCGTAAGCTTACTCTCTTAACTCCTGTAGGTCTTTACTCAGACATCATCTTCTCAGTGGGGCCATGTAAGATCACCCTATTTAAAATTATATGGAACAGTCTCTTCCCTAGCATCCCTGATCCCTCTTCTCTCTTTTTGATCTGTAGGACTTGCAACCATATAAAACTGTATATTTTATTTCTCTAATTTACTTATTTTTCTTTTTTTCCTCCAGTGGACCCTACTTTATGTGAAGCCAGGTGTTTCTTTTGTTTGACAGCTACGTTTTGTTCCTATAACAGTATCTGCATTTAGTTGATGTTCAAAAACCACTAAATAGATTTAAAAAAAGATCATTCTTTTGTTGTTGAACACATTCTCCATGATATTCACTCTATGTTTATTAATTGGCAAATCATTCTATCTCAGAAAAAACTTAGCATATGTTAAAAATCTTGATAAAACAAGAAAACATATACAATTTATTGAGCCTCATGGCTAAAGTGTCTTCAACACTAAAGTCCTTACATCTCGAAGACTGGCATTAACATTATATCTCAAATATTATTTTAGAATAAAGAGGGGTTTTATATAAAGAGATGGTATTGGTATTTTGAATATTTTAATCTGAGCAATGAATATCAGAATATAAATGACTTTTAATATAGGATATTAGTCCAACATTTTTGGACTCAAATTTTTACATTTTTATTTTTAAACTTTTACTATGAATCTATTTCCTAATTTAAACCAGTTTTCATAAAATAAATGGTATTGGTGGTTACATAGCATTATAATATTATTGGCACTATTACTGGTACTATTTCCTAGATCTATCTGACATTCATTTTGTGAAAGGACAAGAATAAAGGCAGAATGTTTTGATTGGTTTTCTCTTTGAAGTAACTTGTGCTTTAATTGCTAATTTTCTTATTTTTCTTCTTTTCTTCTTTTTCTACTTCTCCTCCTCTTTTTCTTTCTCTTTTTCTCCCTTCTCTACCTCCTTCAACTTCTCTCTCTCTCTCTCTTTCTCTCTCTCTCTCTCTACCCCTATTTTTGTGTTTTGATTGCTCTCATTTTCATTCTCAAAGAGGGAAAGATAGCAATAGTCATTAATATTGTCAAGATGAATTTCTATCCTTAATTTATTTTTCCACTAAAATTTATGGTCTAACTTGATGTTCCTAATGTTAGCAAGCATAGGATTCTCTATCTATCTATCTATCTATCTATCTTTGAAGAGAATTCTAAATTAAATAACAAGGACATCAAAATTCACACTTTTATTCCTTAATAATTCTTTTCAGGGTTTTATGACTTAAGGCTATATAGCAACTACGACCTATCACAATGTCTCAGTTTATGAAAAAAAAAGAGTTTTAAAGAATTATAATTATGGAAATCTTCTTTTTAAACATGATTATCATGCCATAATTAATTAGAGTAAATCTTTGCATTGATCTCTGCAAGTTAGTCACAGGTTGTTTACAAAAGAGTGACTCTACTAGCTTATGTTGCATGGCCCTTAGTGGACCCTTAATATTTGTTGTCTGATTAGTCGATAGGCACAAAAATTAAGTTAATTTAAGTGAAGATTAATAGGTCAAAGATACATAGAGGTTGATTTTTAAATTATCTATCATATTGAAATCAGTTTAATTTGTGATTCTAACAATTTTTTTAAAAGATCTACTAATTTCTTCCAAATGTGATATAATTCATTGAGTAAGACTCTGATAATTTCTTCCTTGGGCCTTGAATTAAGATAATTTTCTCCAATAATGAAAACTTAAAACCATTTTTGCCTTCTAAAAAGTGATAACCTTGACCCCGGAACTTGGAAGAGGTGCTATGGCTAGGAGGTCAGTCTTCTTGCTCTGGGCTTTGTCCCTTCTTCTTTCTCCTGTGGAAGATAAATGGCCTCAAGTTGCCTACAAGGCAGGTATAAAGAATGACCATTATTAATATTCCTATGGTATTTGCCAAGAGGAAATTTCTGCTTGAAGAGTTCCCTTACCCTCTAAGTCTACATTAGCTTTCATGTTAAAAAGAGGAATTGTTCAGGAATGAATATGATTAGAATTTGATCCTACATTTTTACACAAGTAAGCTAATTTTCCTGGATTATTATTACCTATAATGCTTTCTTTTTATGTCCACTTTTAGGAAAATCTACTTCAATTGAGACATGTAATATTGTGGCTCAAAATTTTTATCTATTCTTGTGAAACTTTATAAGATACATTTATATTTTGACAATTTATAATCAATAATTGACCTAGTTTTTAAAAATAATAAATTTATTTTCAAGTTTTTCATGATATTTACCTAATCATTTATTTCTAACACAAAGGAGATAAAAATCAATCTGAGCATTCAGTCTGGACAAATAATCAGTAGCAGGTTATGTTGCTTGGGTTAAAGTAAACTAATCAGTATCTTTGTATAGAAAGGATATGACTTCTAAAATCACAATTTTTAGTAGCCTTTTTCAGTAAATTTAATTTGTTTTCTAAAAGTACAACTCTTTAGCTGTTTCAAATGAGATTTTATGTTTGTATAATCACAAGTTGTAGTGTCTCCAACTATGATTGCATATTTTCTAGTTCTTGCAATTCTTTTATTTTTTGCATATGTTTGAGGGCTACTATTCATTTCATTCAGGTTCAACAGTTTTATAATTTCATAGACAATTGAATCTTCTATTATTATGAAGTGCCCTTTGCCTTCATGGACAGATATATTCCCTTAAATTTTACCTATCTGTAATAATCATATTATGACAAATTTCTTTTTTATTAGCGTTTGCATTGTATGCTACTTTTATGCTTATACTTTCAACAAGTCTATGTTCTTAAATGTATTTCTGACAAATAGCAGATAATTTCTGGATTTTATTTCTATGTAGTCTGACAATCTTATTTACCTGTCCTTCTAAAGCCTTTTTATTTTCCCGTTTTGTGTTCCTTTTACTACTTGTTTATGCCTCCTTCAAGTTGATTAAATGTTGTTATTGTTGCACTTTTCCCTGCATTACTCTAAGAATTTTACACTCTAGTTATCTCAATAGTTAACATACAAATTGCAATGTACATCTTCACAAAGTTTAATTCTTTTCTTTTTGAGGGGGTAGGGGGAGTACCAGGAATTGAACTCAGGGCACTCTATTGCTGAGCAACATCCCCAACCCAATTTTGTATTTTATTTAGAGATAGGGTCTCACTGAGTTGCTTAGCACCTCACTTGCTGAGGATGGCTTTAGAATTATAGTCATACACCACCATACCTGGTATGGAGTATATACATCACCACGCCTGCCTGGTACGGAGTATAATTTGTAATGTGTATTTTCCTGCCTTATATTCCTGTATGGAAAATATGAATACTTTAGTTTTATGCAGAACATATTTCTTTAAATTCATTCACACATTTATCATTTACATTACTAATCATTCTTTTTGGATCTCAAGTCTTCCAACCATGATCATTTTTCTTCTACCTGAGAAACTACTGCCAATATTTTCTTTAGCAGAAGACTGCAGATAAATAATTTTCTCCATTAAGATTTTTCAGAAAGTATCTTTATATCACCTTTATTCCTAAAGGATATTTACACTGGATTTTGAATTTAAGTGAGCAGTATTTTTTTCTTTTGACATTTAGCATATCATTTTATTCTTTTAGTGTTACTATTTAGAAGTTGTTGTCAATTTAATTGTTGCCTCTTTGAGGGTAAACTGTCATTTTGCTTTTTTTTTTTGGCTGCTTTAGAGATTAGTTTTAGAAGATCTATTTGATGCATCTGAAATGCATATTTCTTTTATCTTCCCTACTTAGTGATTGTAGGAATTATTGACATTGTGGCTTCATGTCTTTTATTAGTTTGGGAAAATGTTTAGTCATTTCTTTAAATATTGCTTCTGTCACATTCTGTCTTTCATCTCATTCTGGAATTCAAATTTACATATTCTAGTTCTTTCCACTTTGTCTTCTTTAGATCTTGCCCTTTTTTCTATATTTTCTATCCATTTTTCTTTATATGATTCATTTAGAGTTTTATTTTTAGATCTACCTTTTGGTTCACTAATTTCCTCTGCTGCATTAAATCTGTTATTGAACACATTTATCTGGTTCTTTGTTGTGATCATTATCCTTTTAAATTTTACAATTTCCATTTGCTTTTGCTTTGTAATTTTGTCTTTTATCACCTTGAACACTGTAAACAGAGCTATTTTAAGTCTTTCAAATAACTTCAATACTTGGAGCTCTTATACTCTGTTTTATCTTTTTGTGTATTGTTTATTCTTACTGTCTTCTCATCTCTTGTGCATGGATATTTTTTACTTTGTGGCAGCCATTTTATTTGCACACTTGTTAATAGAAGTCACTTTAGTTCTAGGACATTATTATTTTCCTTCACAGGGAAAAGTTATTTGTTTTGGTCAGATGCCTTGGAAAGTATTGATCCTCGATCACTTCAATCCAAATAATCTCTAGGAACATCCACATCCCTGGGATTGTTACCTCTGTGGTATAGTCCTTAGGAGTCTCAACTCCAAATGAGAAGGATTAACTAGGCCCACTGCATGTTGTCAGGACCTGATCCCTATTCCTATTATTTTAGCCCCATGAAGCTGCCAATGTGCTGAACCAGCTTCTCTGAAACTAAGAAAAAGCAGTCCTAAATTCCTGAGTTTTTTCTTTACCCTAGATCCCAAATTCTTCAATTTCCACTATGTGTTTGCTGTCTTAGTTATACAACAGAATTAAAACTTTTTTGTTAAAAAACATGCCCAAGTCTTCTACTTGTCCTCATCAGTAAAGCTTATCCATGTTTCACAGTCTGCCACTCCTGGAAGCAGAAGTACAATAAATATAATTAATTGAAGACACTTAAAACAATTTTCTTAGAATAAACATAACTATTTCTGTGAAAGAATAAACATTCTCTTTTTATTTCATTTTCTGATGTACTCATAGTTTTATTATATATTTCAGCTATGATTCTGGATGTCAGTAACTGTTCTGGCATTGTTGAAAAGTTATTTCCTTTCCTGCAACATTTTGTCCTTCAGATGCACTCTCCTCACAGCTGCAGAATTATCTTTTTAAAATGCAAATCTGACTGTAATACTCCCTTTCTTAAAATTCTTGCAAGTTCACAAACAAAACTCACTAGAACTAATAAATGAGTTGTGAAAGGTCAAGAATAACAAGTGCATATATAAAAACTGATTATATTTCCATAAATAAATTTAAGAAAAATTAAATTTAAGAAAACAGTTCTGTCTGTAGTAGCATCAAAAAATAATAAATTACTTAAGGATAAATATAACAAAATATATGTAAGATTTACACAGTGAAAACTGCAGAATCTTACTAAGAGAATTTTTAAAAGATCTAGATAAATGGAGAGAAAATGTATGTTCATGTTTTGGAGAACTCAATTGATAGGTTTATTGATTGATAGAAATGCTGGGGATCAAGCTCAGGGGAGCTTGCACATGCTAAGCAGGCATTCTACCACTGAACTATGCCTCTAGCCCTCAATATTATTAAGATGTCGCATATGCCCAATTTGTCTATAAATGTTACACAATTCCAGCAAAACTTCTGCAGGTTTTTTTGCAGGAAGGGATATGTTGATTCTAAAATGTATACTAAAAGGCAGAAGACCCAGAATAACCAAAAATCTTGAAAATGATTAATAAATAACCTAAATGTGGGTGTGATATTATATATATTATAGAAGAAAAATAGGATCAAATTTTTGACACCTTGGATTACACAAAAATTTCTTAGACATAGTACTAAAAGCATAGTCCATAAAAAAACTGGCAAGATAGGCTTGATCAAATTTTAAAAATTATACTTTAAAAGACATTAAGAGAAGGAAAATGTAAGTACAACCAGAAAACATTTTCTCATCATAAATCTGAAAAAGGACTTGTATTCATAAGTGCTAAAGAATTCTCACAAGTTAATAAAAAGAGAGTCCAAAAAAATGGGTGAACATTTCAAATATACATTTCACCATTTTGCATGTCAATAAGCTCATAAAATATTCTCAACACCTATATTAATTAGAAATTCCAAATTGGAACAATGAGATTGCACAGCAATCTACTAGGATATTTATAATCAAAAGGAAATACCAAGGGTTAGTGATGTTCTAGAAAATATAGAACTTCAGTACATTACTAATTGGCATACGGTATCATACAACCATGGTCAATAACAATTTGACAATTTCTGTAAAAAAGCAAACAAGCATAAATTCCACTTCTAGAAATCTAATCAAGAGAAACAAAAGCATATGTCCACATATAGCCTATTCACAAATGTTCATAGCAGCTTTATGTATAATAGACAATAAATGGAAACAGCACAAAAATACCTCAACTGGTAAATGGAAAAACAAAATATAGGTTTTTTGTGCAAATAAATGCTATTCAAAAATAACAAGTAGCAAATGACTGGTATACAGAGAAATAAAACTGAAAGCATCATGTGAAGTGAAAGAAAACAGCCACAAAAATCTCATATTGTATGATTCCATGTTTATGAATTATCCAGAAAAAGCAAAGCATTGAGGCAAAAAATAAATGAATGGTTGGAATTGGCTGGAGATAGACATGTGAAGTAACTAAAATAGACACAAGGGAATTATTTAGGGATGATGAAAATGTTCCAAAGTTGTAGTCCTATGATTACAAAGCTCTAAATGCAATAAGATCATGACACTGTAAACTTAATGCAGATGAGTATTATGAGATCTCAATTATTTATTAATTAAGCTGTTAACAAAAATAATAATTTTTCATGGCTCCCAATCACCTAAAGCAGTTTTCACAAACTTGACAGAAAGTAAGAATCACTCATAGTGTTTATTAGCAATGATATATACTACTGATATATATTACTGAAAAGTCCTTTAATTTACAGAAAATGTTTTTAATTATATAAACAAAATAAGGTTCTTTTGTGAAATTTAAATTGAAACCTACTCAAGACTTTGAGGCACAAAGAAAAATCATTGCTGTGATATTTGAAGTTTGGACTTTAGATTATGTTAGCCTACTGAACTTCTCTCTGTGCCTTAGGTCTTCATTTCTAAAGGGTAAATAAGGTCTACATCCATAGCCAAGAGAAATTGCAAACAGGACTGAACCTTCAGATTTAAATATTTCACGTTGTAAAGTGAAGAAATGGAAAGACAGTGGAAAGTTACAGTCCCTCTCTTAATCCTTCCAGACAGATCAGAGGTAGCCTTCCTTTAATGGCTGGATTCAGACAAGAAAAGAAGAAAGAGAGTGAGATGAAAGAAGAAAGCATTTGTCAGCATCCAGCTTTGTTCAACAAAACATCATCCCAAGCAGGGTTCCTAAGGCAGAGGCTCAATTCCAACTGAGCCTTATGTGGTTAGGTATGGCAGTAATATTAGTACGTGGGGGCTCTGGCAGCTGCAATCAGAACAGCAGCACCACCATGGCAGGCACAGAGATGGACTGATTTCAGCAAATGCTCTTGGCCCTCTTATTGATCAATAGTATCTTTCAGGTGCCTGAAAGTTTCACTCTTGAAGACTCAGAAATTTCCGGGTTTTGTCATGAAAGGGAATCATTTATACCTACTTCTTTAGGCTTTCCAAACTAATTTTCTTGAAAACTACTGTTTCTAGTGGTTAGATGAACTCAAGTTTCATGTAGTAAAGTGTATTTGAAACATCGTGACATTTACATAAAATATCATTTATAAATCTTCTAATACGTTATCTAGCATATGGCAGGCTTATTAAGGTTAGATGCTTTTCATTTAAGGATACAGAATAAATTATGATCCAATGGTTTGTTTTGTGCAAACAGAAATAAGGATCTTACTTGGATTCAAATAGTTCTTGATATTCATTTAATTTTTCCAGGCTGAACTTTTTATGGAGAATAGGTATGTTCAGATAGTGACATAATACATAAAACAGTTTTCCTCAGCAAAAAAGATAAGTAACATTTTATTTTAGTTTTCTATTGCTATTATAAGAAATTATCACAAATATAGTCACTTGAAACAACATTCATTTATTACCTCACAATTTTGTGAGCTAGAAGGAGGTACAACTTGAGCTAATGGGATCCTCTGTTTAGAGACTCACAGAGCCAAAAGTGAAGGTATCAGCAGAGATACATTTTGTGCTGACAGCTCTGGTGATGAATTTGCTTTCAAGCTCTTTCAGGTCATTAGTGGAATGCAGTCCCAGGAGCTGTAGGCTGGAAGTCCCTGTTTCCTTTCTGGCTCTCAGAGGGAGATCTCTCTCAGTTCTTTAGCCCACATTCTTCCTAGTGTTGCTCCTTCTGTCTTCAAACCAGTGATGCTCTCTTGAGTCATCTCTTGCTTCCAGTCTCTCTGAATTTTCCTTTTATTGCAGCTCTCTGACTCCAGCTGGAGGGGTGTTACTACTTTTAAAAGCTCATGTGATTAGACTCACAGTTCAGGATACTCTAGTGTCCTAGTTTAAGGCTTATAACCTCAATCACATCTGCAAAGTCCCATTGGTCATGTATGTAACATATCACAAGGTCCAGGGATATTTTGGGGGGCCATACTGTCTACCACACTTGGGACTAGTTTTTACAGTATCTCTCTTTGAGTCGGCTTTTTTACTATTGCGACTAAAAGAGCTGACCAGCACAATTGTAAAGGTGGAAAAGTTCATTTGAGGGCTCATGGTTTAAGAGGTCTTAGTCTATAGGAGGGGGCTCCATTCCTTGGGGGTTGAGGTGAGCCTGAACATCATGGTGGAAGTATGGCACAGAGAAACAGCTCACATGGTAATCAGAAAGCAGAGAGAGACTCCATGCTCCAGATACAAAATATATACCCCATAACTCTACCCACAATGAACTACTTCCTTCAGCCACACCCCACTTGTTTCCAGTTAGCACTCAGTTAATCCCATCAGGTATTAATTCACTGATTAGTTTAAGGCAATAACCTCATCCAAACTTTTCTTGCATTGTCTCACACATGAGGTTTTGCAGGACACCACATCTAAAGCATGACAATCTCCAATAATAAACTGTGTGTTGTATATATGAAACCATTATCAATATCAGGAATTCACTGCAAAGTACAATGTAGCATACAGAAAGATAATTGCCTATGTTGCTAGGACTTGACAACTTCTTATTTAGCATGTCTTGATACATTTAAAAAATATCCACTAGCCTTGTTTTAAAACTAAATTCAGATGCTCTTGAATATTTTGTGACTTAAGACATTTTTCTCTGTCTTATTTTCTTTCCATGTCCAATTATATTATTATAATAATATTTAAATAAATAAAATTGCTCTCAAATAAAATTGAGTCAATTTATTCTTTTCTAAAATAATTCTGACATTCTGTAATGAAGGTGTCTTTTCATGTTCACATATATATAAACCATATTTGTTCTTTTGGTAAATACTATGTGGTGGCATTATCATCTTTTCAGATTGATTAGAGATAGGTGCAGTTGAGAACTATCAAAATGCCCTTTCTTCTTTCTTCCCTCCTACCTATTGTCTGTCCATTTGTCCACTTGTTTATATTATCTGTCAAATGGCTGATTTTGGTTAAATAGGTGAGAATTTTATGAAATCAGTTTTTTTTTTACCACGTTGTCACTTTAAGATTCTTCTTTTAGGTTGATATTGAACCAAAATGCTCTATAGGAAGTAGGTTTAATACCAATGATTTTTTTTTTTGTATTTGTTCAATCATTTTTCTTGATTCCACAAAAATATTGTGATTGTATAACATTTTAAAAATTCTATTTTTAAATTTTAAAGTTAGATTAGAGGGAATGCAAGGGAAATATAAGTACATAATTGTTTAGAAAATGCATTTTGCATTAAAATTTAGGTAATAGAAGTTTAGTAGAGAGGTGGAGAACAGTTGGAAAGAATGTAGTACTTATTTTCTTGCCTTGCATTGTTAAAAACTATAGTGGAAAATAACAAAAACTGGAAGTATAAATGATTAAGAGTGGAAAGTGGAGCTCAGCATATGAATACTTTGCATTTATATTATATTCTTTTGTTCCATTAAAATTTCTTGTTTATAATAAGTGAAACCATGGTACTTTAATTGAACTTTGGGGAAAGGACTCATAATCCACTTTTAGCCTCTTTGTTCTTGGATTTGTTAGGCGACAGATTTGAGAATGAGGAGAAATCCCCAAATATGAAATACAAACACCAAACAGCCATAAGTGAAGCCCACAGTCCAAACCAGCACATGTCAACCTTTACCAATCCTTTTTGTTTCTTTAGGTGATCAGTTTTTGCTATGTCTCCCTGCTGCATTACCTTTGAATATTGTTCATTCATACATCCATCATATCAATCAACAAATGCTTATTTGGCTCCTATTTTGTTTCATACTTTGCATTTTTAAAATCTCCTTTCCAATTAAGAGTGAGATATTTTGTACACCGTCTCATGCAACCTGGTAACCCTGTCAAATAGATCACACCCCTATGGAGGATGGAGAAATAGAAATTTGAAGAACTTTCCATAGTTACAACAACTGGTAGGTGGCAGAATTGGAGATTCAGACACCACCAATTGAACCTGAATTGATCTTTCTTAAAGTGTATTCAACAAATCTTTATATCAGAATTACCCAAAAGCCTATTTTAAAAAAGGACTCTGTGAAATAGAATGTATAGTAAAAAGAATTTGTTTTTTTGTGAACCACAGACTCTCACACTTAAAAATGCATGTGAATCATTTGGAGACCTTGTTAAAATGCAGATTCGGATTTAGCAAGTCTGGAGTGCAGTATTAGAGTCTTTTTCAATAACCTCCCAAATAGCTTCAGTGGACTGTTCTTTGATTAGCAAAGATAGAAATTGCCGAAGAAACAATATAGAAACAAATCCTTGATAATTATGGAATTAAGTTACGGTGATATTAGATAATTTTTATTTTAATTCTAAAATTTCTTCTTTTAATGGTCAGTAAAAAGTGGTCTTTGGTACATTTAGTTTCAAAACTGTCAAGAGTTACAGAATGGAAAAGAGTTAAATAAGCTAATAGAATGTTAAATAAAATTGATATTTTATTTCTGATTTCAAGTAGCATCAACTCACAAGATGCCCATGGACCTTTAATTGTATAAAGAGGGTTGTATAAACAACAACAACAACAACAAAAACCACACTATTTTAACTTGATATGAAATAGATTGAACAAACCTAGAATTCTTTGACATACTCCTTCTTCAGGCACCATTCAATTGGACTATATTCATTGCCTTTTTTTTTTTAAGTATTTATTTTTTTAGTTGTAGGTGGACAGAATATCTTTATTTTATTTTTTTATATGGTGCTGAGGATCGAACCCAGTGCATCCCGCGTGCTAGGCGAGCACGCTACCACTGCGCCATAACCCCAGCCCCTATATTCATTGCCTTTTGCTAGATAATACTGCCACAACAACTACAGGCAAATTTCAGTGATTTACAACAACAAAAAATTGTTTCTCATTTTCATGCCATATTAGCTAGCTATTTTGGCCTGGTTGGGTTCCAACTAGGTTCTTCATTCTAAAATCCAACTAAGATAGTAGCTCCTATCAAAGACAGGCTGTTCTTGAAGCAGCAGGCAAGAAAAATCAATGAACAAATCATGCAGTGGTTCTCTGTAATTCTGTTGGATCATGGAAGTTAGTTTACTTATATTACATTGGCTAGAGATAAGACACAAAAGTGATGTGGGACATTCACTTTGCTCCCATGCAGTCACTACATTTCACACCATGAGAATGTCTATATAATCTTTTCTGGGTAAATAACAAGGCCTGGGCCATCTGTGGGTTGTTTTTTGTTTTGTGTTGGTCATTAGTAGTAGTCTCTATTTTAAAATCTGAAATATTGTGATTCTAGAGAAATTGTTGACTGTTTTACATTAGAAGCTTCTGAAGAAGAAAAGCCTGATTTGAATCCAACTTTGACTATTCCCAACACTTGTACAGTATCTATAGTATCTAACTTTCCTGCAAATTTTCAGTGCAGCAGGGTGGATAAAAGTGAGATTTCAGTGAGTTGAAGAAAAAATGCAGTGAGTACAAGTACAATTTTCAAATATAAGGAAGCTTCAAGGAATTTTTCAAAAAATGAGAAGAGATACACAGGTGGTGGCTGATGAGTGTAGTGAATTTAAGAGAAAGGTTTCTTTTCATATTTTATTTGTTCTATTTAGGCTTACATGTTAACAGAGTGCAATTTGAATCATTATATATAGATAGAGGATAACATATAAATTCTCTAGTTGTAAGTTGTATAGAATCACAACATACATGCAGTCATACATAAAGTTAGGGTTATGATGACCATCATATGCCACCACCTTTACTGTTCCCATGCCCCCTCCCCCCTTACACCATTGTAAAAAGAGATCCACCATTGTTCCCATGTCCTTCCCCACATTATGGATCAGCATCCACTTATCAACAAGTACATTTGGCATTTGGTTTTCTCAGATTGGCTTACTTCACTTAGCATGATATTCTCCAACTCCATCCATTTATCTGCAAATGCCATAATTTTATTCTCTCTTATTGCTGAGTAATATTCCATTGTGTATATATACCACAGTTTCTTTATCCAGTCAACTATCGAAGGGCATCTTGGTTGGTTCCACAGTTAAACTATTGTGAATTGAGCTGCTCTAAACATTGAAGTGTCTGCAGCACTGTAGTTTGCTGTTTTTAAGTCTTCTGGGTATAGACTGAGGAGTGGGATAGCAGGTTCAAATGGTGGTTCCATTCCAAGTTTTCTAAAGAATCTCCATACAGCTTTCCAGGTTGGTTGTACCAATTTGCAGGTCCACCAGCAATGTATGAGCGTACCTTATTCCCCACAACCTCGCCAACACTTACTGTTGTTTGTATTCTTGATAACTGCCATTCTGACTGGCATGAGATGAAATCTTAGGGTAGTTTTGATTTGCATTTCTCTGATTGCTAGAGATGTTGACCATTTTTTCATATATCTGTTGATGGATTGTGTATCTTCTTCTGTGAAGTTTATGTTCAGCTCTTTGGCCCATTTATTGATTGGGTTGTTAGTTTTTTTGGTGATAAGTTTTTTGAATTCTTTATATATCCTGGAGATTAGAGCACATGATGGTCATCATAATCCTAACTTTATGTGTGTGTGGCAAAGATTTGTTCCCAGAATGTCAGCTCTCTGTTCACTTCATTGATTATTTCTTTTGCTGAGAAGAAGCTTTTTAGTTGGAATCCATTCCATTTGTTGATTCTTGATTTTACTTCTTGTGCTATAGGAGTCTTGTTAAGGAAGCATGGTCCTAATCCGACATGATGAAGATTTGGGCCTATTTTTTCTTCTATTAGGCGTTGGGTCTCTGGTCTGATTCCCAGGTCCTTGACCCACTTTGAGTTGAATTTTGTGCATGGTGAGAGATAGGGGTTTAGTTTCATTTTGCTGCATATGGATTTCCAGTTTTCCCAGCACCATTTGTTGAACAGGCTATCTTTTCTCCAGTGTACATGTTTAGCTCCTTTTTTTAGTATAAGGTAACTGTATGTAAGTAGGTTCATTTCTGTGTCTTCTCTTCTATTCCATTGGTCTACATGTCTATTTTGGTGCCAGTACCATGCCGTTTTTGTTACTATAGCTTTGTAGTATAATCTGAGGTCAGGTATTGTGATGCCTCCTGCTTCATTCTTCTTGCTAAGGATTGCTTTGGCTATTCTGGGTCTCTTATTCTTCCAAATGAATTTCATGATTGCCTTTTCTATTTCTATAAGGAATGACATTGGGATTTTAATTGGGCTTGCATTGAATCTATATATTGCTTTGGG